>KV722411.1:0-119480 GCA_001687445.1 Obba rivulosa | reverse complement strand
TGTAAGGGAGCACCGCGTGAGATCGGTGATCGCGCCGAGAGTATGAGAACCCGAAGTACTGACTGACAGGAATAACACGCAGTAGATAGAAAGTCAGATGTAATAGGTACTGGTGTTGACTCTGCGAGGATTCCTAGCGAATCCTCGCAGGCTTAAATACATGATAAGCGAGACAATACTGTAATCGTAATTGAAGTGATCTGCTAGCTCCGTGAGGAGATACTCCAGACTCCGTCTTGTATCCGCGAGACGTCCAGGCGTCGTCTTGTATCCGCGAGACTTGGTTCCGATGAGTTCCGATACGAGCGGGCGTGGTCGTGATCGTGACAGTGGGCTCGATTCTGTCGCCGAATTTGGCCAGCGTTGAGCAGCTCTTTGAACCAGAAACCCGCGGCCAAGAAAAATACGTAGCGGAGCAAGAATTGACCTGGTCAGTTTGTTAAGGAGAGAACCCAAAATCATAGAGATAAGTATTGAGCATCCCTGGAGACCGCCGGGCAAGATTTCGAATTGCTGCGCAAAGTTGCAGATGTACACAGCGCTTATGTAGGACCTTAGTCTACAAGCACAACCGCATAGAGGCTCTGTCTGCATTTACATAGACCTGCCCAAGCATCTCTCTACTATACCAGCCTAGCCGAATTATTACATCCTGGAAGATTGATAATTCTTTGCTTCCGCCCCCGCCAGAGTACGTGCACGTGGACGAGGCCGCAGCGCGGAACGTGCACCCGGGCGCGACTGCAGGAGCGCGGTGCCTGTTCTGAATCACAGTAGTCTACTCGGCAACACCACTTCACGCCTGGTCCGACGGCAAGACTGGGTACGAGAGCCGCTTGTCTCCCCGCGTGCGCGCGAGTACATGTCTGAGATCGCCCTGCACACCTTCGGACGGAACAGGAAGACCAGAGCCGGATACGCGCCGCTGCACGACGGCGACCCCGACGAGGAGCGGAACGCAGGTGCCGGCGCGAGCATGCCGATGGCTGCGAGGATTGCCGCCGCCGCGTCTGCGCGGACGGTGCACAAGGGCAAGCTGAGGGAGCGGTACTCGGACAACCCCGAAGAGGAGGCGACGCTCCTTGGCGACCATGAAGAGGACGATGAGTTCCCAGATGACGAGGCGCAGCAGGAGAGCAGACAGGAGCCGGATGGAAAGGTGTGTGTGCGGAATACCTGGTCGATGGAGGTGTTCCTGAACGAGGGGTAGCGGCCATCATCACTACGGGCGACCAAGTCTTCGAGGGAGAAGTCACGGACAGTACCCTTCAGACCACCAGGTGCGAGGAACAGAGTCTTGTACATTCCCTCCTGTACCGAACAGTTCTGTTGCAGAGAAGTCGCGCGCACGCTTCCCGCCCAACATCGTCCGCAACCAAAAGTACAATGCGTTCACCTTCCTCCCTAAAGTATTCTACGAGCAGTTCAAGTTCTTCTTCAACCTCTACTTTTTGCTCGTCGCGCTCTCGCAGTTCGTCCCCGCCCTCAGGATCGGTGCGTGCCCCGCCGCGCCGCCCCGGCACCGCTCACACCTCCACAGGGTATATCGTGACGTACGTCGCGCCGCTCGCGTTCGTGCTCTGCGTGACGATGGGCAAGGAGGCGTACGACGACTACAAGCGCCACCAGCGCGATCGCGAGGCGAACTCTGCGCGCTACCTCATCCTCGAGCCGCCGCCCGCGGGCGGCGCGGACGGCGGCCCGCCCACGCGCTCGGTGCCGTCGTCCGCGCTGCGCGTTGGCGACCTTGTCCTGCTCGAGAAGAACCAGCGCGTACCCGCGGACTGCGTCCTCCTGCGCACGAGCGACGCCGCGGGGACGTGCTTCGTCCGCACGGACCAGCTGGACGGCGAGACGGACTGGAAGCTGCGCGTTGCCGTGCCCGCGTGCCAGAAGCTCGCCAGCGAGCGCGAGCTGCTCGCGCTCGACGCGGAGATCTACGGTGCGTGCCCCTGTCCCCTGGGTCCCGGCAGGTCCTAGGCGTGTCGTCATCCGCTAACGCACTGCAGCGGACGCGCCGTCGAAGGACATCCATACATTCATCGGCACGTTCACGATCAACTCCCCGAGCGCGACGTCTGCGGACGATGTCCCAATGGTACCGGTGCCCACCGTGGAGCCGCTGACGGCCGAGAACGTGCTCTGGGCGAACACAGTCTTGGCCGCCGGATCCGCCGTCGGGTTTATCGTCTACACCGGCTCCGAGACCCGCGCGGTCATGAACACGAGCCATCCGGAGACCAAGGTGGGCTTGCTTGATCTGGAAATCAACCGACTAGCAAAGGTGCGTGCTACAAGATATTCTGGGGTGCACAAGTGTCGAGCCTGCCTTGTGGTAGATCCTGTGTGCGGTCACATTCGCCCTTTCGTTCACCCTCGTCGCGCTCAATGGATTCCGGGGCCTGTGGTACATCTACATATTCCGCTTCCTCATTCTGTTCTCTTCGATTATACCCATCAGGTGCGTGGGTCGTGTTGGTATACGCTCTGGCATTGACAGACACCCCGCAGTCTGCGTGTCAACCTGGACATGGGCAAGACAGTATATGCGCATCATATAATGAATGACAGTGAGATACCCAACACGATCGTACGGACAAGCACCCTGCCAGAGGAGCTTGGTAGAATAGAATATCTGCTTAGCGATAAGACCGGGACCTTGACACAGAATGGTGCGTGCTTGCTATTTGTGGCCGCCGTGACAGCTATACATCCTCGCCGTTAGAAATGGAAATGAAGAAGCTGCACATGGGTACAGTATCGTACGGGTTCGATTCTATGGACGAGGTTGCGCATCAACTCGCAGTGGCATTTGGTGCATCCGAAGGTAAGCTTTTCAAGGCTGATACTCGCTTTGTGGCTCAAATGTCCGGGTAGGACATGCGAGTAGTTCAAATCTAACAGGCGTGCAGTTGGCCACGAGAGGGCGAAGGGACATGTCATCTCGTGTGCACGATGTCGTACTCAGCCTGGCCCTATGCCATAATGTACGCAGTCCAACTCTTCTATTCATGTACGGCTAATTTATCTTCGCAGGTCACGCCTGTTGTGAACGACGACGGCAGCGTAACGTATCAAGCCTCCTCGCCAGACGAAGTCGCCATCGTCAAGTGGACATCCTCCGTCGGGCTCACGCTCACCTTCCGCGACCGCACGCGCATCGAACTGCAGACACCTGCGGGGACGACGCTCGCGTTCGAGGTGCTCGAGCTCTTCCCCTTCACATCCGAGTCGAAGCGCATGGGCATCGTCGTGCGCGACCTCCAGAGCGGCGAGATCACGTTCCTGCAGAAAGGCGCGGACGTCGTCATGGCGCGCCTCGTGCAGCGCAACGACTGGCTCGAAGAGGAGTGCGCGAATATGGCGCGTGAGGGCCTGCGCACGCTCGTTGCTGCGCGCCGCCGCCTCAGCGAGCAGGCGTATGCGCACTTCAAGGAGGAGCACCATGCGGCGAGCATCAGGCTCGAGGGGCGGAGCGAGGCGATGGCCGCTGTCGTGGCGGCGCTCCTGGAACACGACCTTGAGCTGCTTGGGCTGACGGGTGTGGAGGATAAGTTGCAAGATGACGTCAAATCCACCATTGAGTTACTGCGGAATGCGGGCATCAAGATTTGGATGCTTACTGGCGACAAGATTGAGACTGCGACGTGCATTGCGATCTCGACCAAGCTCGTTGCAAGGAATCAGTACATCCACCAGGTCGCGAAATGTGAGCACCCTTTGTATGGTCTGTTCACGAAGCATTTTGACATGGCAACATTCGTCAGTGAAGACCTCGGACGAGGTCCGCAATCAATTGGAGTTCTTGCAGAACAAGTTGGACTGCTGTCTTGTAATTGACGGTGAATCTCTGCAGGTATGTCTATCACTTTGGAAAACTGTGCCAATGATTGACGTTTCTTGCAGTTGTGCCTTAATCTGTTCCAGAACGAGTTCATCGAGATCGCCACCAAGCTTTCGGCGGTAGTCGCGTGCCGGTGCTCACCCACTCAGAAAGCAGATGTCGCGCGCTTGATCCGGAAGCATACAAAGAAGCGTGTGTGCTGCATTGGAGATGGTGGCAACGATGTCAGCATGATCCAAGCAGCGGACGTAGGTGCGCCATCAGAACACCGCAATATTTCCCGCCGCATGTGTTGACTCAACTCTTACAGGCGTTGGTATCGTCGGCAAGGAGGGCAAACAAGCCTCTCTGGCTGCAGACTTTTCGGTCACACAGTTCAGCTACCTGACGAAGTTGCTCCTATGGCATGGCCGCAACTCCTACCGCCGCTCGGCCAAGCTCGCGCAGTTCGTCATCCATCGCGGTCTCATCATCTCTGTCATGCAAGCAGTGTTCTCTGCGATCTTCTACTTTGCACCCATCGCCTTATATCAAGGGTGGCTGATGGTAGGATATGCTACCGTGTACACCATGGCGCCGGTGTTCTCGCTTGTGCTGGACCGAGACGTCAGTGAGGACCTCGCGTTGCTATATCCAGAGCTCTACAAAGAACTCGTAAAGGTGAATGTACCCGTACCGTTGGTAGAGAGCTGGCCCTGATCACGCTCTACAGGGTCGGGTGCTATCATACAAGACCTTCTTCCAGTGGCTGATGATCAGCGTCTACCAAGGTACGCAGGGACAAATGAACAGACCAGATCCTGATGTAACTCTTGTAGGCGCCGCAATCATGATTATGTCGCTGGTGCTGTTCGAGAACGAGTTCTTGAACATTGTTTCTATATCCTTCACGGCGCTGATCCTAAACGAACTGATCATGGTAGCACTGGAAATCACTACATGGTAGGCAAAGTGTTCTATGGAGCCGGGGTGCACTGACGAAACAAACAACGCAGGCATATCTACATGGTGGTCTCCGAGATCGTAACGCTCGCAATCTACGTCCTGAGTATGGCGTTCTTACCAGAATACTTCGGTGCGCTCCCAACGTGTTTTCCTGCCTAAATCCGAGTCTGACTATTTGCTAGATCTGTCTTTCGTGCTCTCCATCCGCTTTGCTTGGAAAGTGGCCGTCATTGTCGCTATTAGTGCCTTCCCACTCTACGTCATCAAGCTCATTCGCAGTCGTGTCGCACCTGCCGCATCAAGCAAACTATTATGAGCCTTACGTTCACACACGTGTTAGATCTTCAATGTATTTAGCGTTGTCAGTGGCATGCTGGTCAGAATAAGAGAATTGCAGGTATGGAGATATGGAGAAACAGCCGCAAAGAATGTCAAGATGCAAATAACAGGTCAGTAGGACCGCACGTGCTACTCAGCTGCCGCCATGTGGGGGTGGAGACGGGTTGAGCTGCGCGGAGAAGGGGCTCTCGTAAAAACTAGGAGAGGGATGCCAATCGTTGGTCGGCGCACCCCCACATTGTATCTGGCCATCCTATTTCTTCATCGCCGTCTCCATCTCCGCGAACCATGTGTTAAGTTCTTCCTGAGATCACGTCGAGGTTAAACAGTATGTACCATCACATGGACTCATATCACTCACCAATGTTTTGCTGCGACCATGCGGCAGACCGCAGCTGCTATCAAGCCACCGAGCTGCATCACAGATGTACTCGTAATTATTTGATGCAATCCAGCAGAACCAGGCATGAAGATCCTTGTCAATGGGAACAGATAGATCCAGCCCAGACATTGCTGGCACCGAATAGCATCTGCGTACATGATCGTCCAAGTGCTCGAGGTTGTCGTACAATCGTCGCAGTGATATCCTGACGCCATTTGTATATATGGCTGAAACTCGTCCACATCACAATCGAGTGTATCCCCGACCCCAGTCATCTGTTGCAATAATTGCCTGCCAGCGCAGCGAAATCATGCTGGCAATGAATCTGGCCTTTCGATAAGGCGGGCGAACTCTCTCCAGGACACAAGACACTCCGCGAGCTTGCTGTTTGCATCCTGGTGGGCGGCCCGGAAGATATCCGCATACTGAGCGACATCCAAGAGGCCTTTCCAAGTGCGCATGGCATGATCTCTGTGTGGCAAGTCCTGGCAAAGTATATTGCTGACCTCCCAGAGCTTGCTGTATATGCCGTCTATAGTGGTCGTCACACGCAGGACCAGTTTCAGCACGACTATTGTGTGTGTGTGTAGAGTGTTCTCCAGGAGGGAGACATGGGATTGTCAGGAATTACGCGATGCGACCAGGTCAACCGACAAAGCTGGTCGGCCGTTATGCTGCTGCAAATTCTGGCATTCTCGAAGATGTTGATCACATTGAGGAGGTTGTTGAACGACTGCACTAGTGAGCATCCCTAGTCTCACAGAAAGATACAAATGGACTGACAGCCACATTTCGACACTCCATGATCTTTCCCCGATCTATATCTAGTCAAAGTCCGGCGCAGCGACAATGAATATGCTCGGCAGAATTGATCTCAAAACTTCTGTACTTGAGGGACTATTACAAAGAGACTGCAGGCAGCACAATGAGAGGAATGAGGTACTACGAGAGAAATAGTCGACATCCTGACGAGCGACCCCTGACACTGAAGAGGGGCAGTGTTCATTACATATACTATAACTTAGATTTCAACTCCTATTTCAGTTGAGCAAGCCGGGCTCAAGTACGAATATGCAAGGAGAAGCTGCGATAAGCGATTAGCGAAGACCGTACTACGCAAGGGAAGCAGCCGTGCAAGAATGATTTGGATAACTCAACAGCTGCCAGCAAGTGTCACGCTCTCTGCAGGAACGCGTTGTTTGACATCACGTGTGAATCACGTCTGTCTTTCAACACTAAGTACATCTCGGGTAGTACTTATCCTGGACCACTATTTATCGCTCATTCTCGAGCCGCACTATCCATGGCTTAGCTGCCGAGATGACATAGAGGCGCTTGGAACAACGCTTGTCGTTCTTGTTCGTTGTCGCCTCCCCCGGTCTTTGCGATTCGCTACGCGATATGGTGCCTGTGAAATCTGAAGAGCCGCCTGAGCCCTATGAATGGCGACATGCGGCGTCAGGATCAGTAAACTCTACCAAGAAGTGAACGTTCTTGCGGAAGGGAGTGGCAGTACGTCATTGCGTGGTGCGTTCAGGTCGTGATGTACTCACTCCGTATTTTCTGTAGGCAAGGTCTTAAACGCACTCAATGTATTGACAGGGGAAAAGATGGTGGTCAAGATTTGCATGGCTGACAAAGAACTTCAGGAGGAATGTACCCTCAGGTATGAGGCACAGGTGTATCGGATTATGCAAGGGCATCGGAGTATATTGTATCCCCGTTAGTCTGGAGAGGATGAAGATCATGATGACGGTGCGTACATCATGGTGCGGTGCGTACATTATGGTGGTTGATAAACTGAGCCCGGACCTAGTGCAACTTCAGAGACCATTTGTCACTCAAGACGATATGCATGCTCCTGCTGCAGCTGGTGAGAATATTCACGTGTAGAATGGAGAAATGACGTACTCAAGAGCCTTGTGTACACCTAGCTGAGCACAATCGAATTGTGCATTCGCGGGAACTCATGATCCGTGACGTCAAGCCCGAGAACTGTGCCACTGGACTCGATGTTGGCTTCGATAGCGTTCATGTCTTCGACTTCGGTCCAGCTAAACTTTACGAAGACCCAAACACGAAGAAACACATCCCGTACAGAGACAGCCTGGCCTTTGTTGGCACTGCGCGATATGCGAGTTACAATGCCAGTCTCGGAAGAGGTGAGTTTTCGCGAAAGGTTATCTCGACATCACTCACATCCTCACCCGGCAGAGCTAAGTCACAGAGACGGCCTCGAAGCACTAGGAAACTCGCTCCTCTATCTTTTCCACGGTTCTCTGCACTGGCAGGGCATCTAGCTCCAAGCATCCAAGCCAAGATGACTCGTACTGGAGAATGAAAGCCGGGAGGCTCTTCCGCAACCTACTCGAGCGGTCACCGCCGGAGTTTGCTACGTTTTCCGATCACTGTCGCAGTTTGTTTTTGGAGCAAAAGCCGGATTATGCGTTGCTAAAGGGATAGCTCGTCAAGCGGTTGGAGGAAGAGGGCTGGTAGAACCACGGTAAACTCGACTGGGTGGATAGCAGACATCTGGAAGACGGGACATTGCTGCCTGATGAGTACAAGTGGAAGGCGGGGCCTCCAATTAATGGTGGGAAGAATATTTAGGGAGAGATCATCGTAATATAGCAACGAAGTGATCCGCAAGGGGTAAGAGAAGGGACACGCCAACACCGGACAGATTTATTGATAGACGAAGGCCTCACCGGCCCTTCACAGCGGATGTCATATGCAACGCTGAGAGGAGATCTTGCGGAGACTTATCAGTCTCCACCCAATATCCAGAACGAGCCACTGCCCCGTGAAGAAGTCGGGGAGAGGGATCAACAGTGGTAGCCGAAGAATTGACGGTGGATGGGACGCTAGAGCGCTGCACAGTGAAAGAGAGACCCTCTTCCTCGGATAAAAAAAGGAGTGGCGTAACGTCCAGAACCAGATCAGTTCTATATGCTGCCATCTGCCTGGACATAATCGCACGTACACAATCCCCGTCATGGCGAATTGCGTGGCCCAGCAACTTCCGCCAGCAGAGGCAAAGTCGGCACCGAAACCGCTCGTCTACCTCACTACTCGTCTGCTTCTCAGCCTGGCACAAATTCAAACGAGCCCACGGAAATCAATAGGACACTCACAGCATGTACAAGTGTGCGTCCAGCGGCCGTGCAGCAGCTCGTCAAGGTCGTTATGCTGATCTGGTCAGAGGGAGGAGACGCCGTGCAATCGTCCTGCGCGTGCACTGTGCAGTGCTATCCGGCCGAAAGTCATCTGGTTCACGCCCTCGACGATATCGATCTTCCCACCGATCGGTCAGTTGGGGCCCTTCGTCTGAGCTTTCAAGAGCCGAATTTGCAGAGTACTTGCAACGAAGGACGTTGATAAAATGCTGATATTGCAATGCTGATACAACGCTGATACTTGCTCGTATGAATCCCTATGTGCTCCTTCCCGGCTCGCCACATGTACCCATGACGTCGTCGACCCCGACCCGCCGCGATCTTCGATCACGAGTGTAGGATGATATATTCCGCCGCCACGAGCACTTTCACGAACTTTCGCCAGAGGATAACGTTGTCGGCTTTCGCTCGTTTGATATCTCGTCGGTATGAGGAAGATAACGTTCTGAGCAGTGGACGTCGATATGCTTGCACCGCGCGGAGGACGTTTTGAACGCCCGGTTATTGCCGAGGGGGCACGTCCACGTGAGCGCGTTCGCACGCGCCTCACCAGGTGTCGGCCTTGGGCAGTTGCAGCAGGCAGTTGGGAACATGCATCCGAACGGCAGCTGGGGCATCTGCATCGACGGAGGCAGTGCGAATCGAGCATTGGTCCACGCAGAACAACAGAAACCCACCGAACAAAGTCACATTTGCCAGAATCGTCGAGGGATTCGCCGAGGCGACCGCGCGACCTTTTATGTGATGCCCGCATGCGTCTTTTCTCACCGTTGGTCCTTTCTCTTGTGCTCCTCCCTCCCGCCTCGCGCACGGTTTTTTTCTCCTCCCTTCACCCTCCCTGTGGTGTTTAGCTGAGAACATATCCGAGCTTGTCCTGCCTCCAAAATCTCACTCGCTATCCGCATATATACCACCCCCGACCCTCCAACGCCGAAATATAACATAATGCGCTTCACGAACCTCCTCGTCGCTGCCCTCGCTGCCCCCTCCGCCCTCGGTAGGTCCCCCTTTTATGTGAGCGCCATGAAGCTGCGATACTGAATACACTGGTAGCGCTCTCGATTTCGGGTCCATCCGCTAGCTCCTTCTGGTGTGTGCCCTATCTTCACCCCGCTGGCCAGGCTAGTCGAGCATCTGCTGAACCGCTCCCGTTGACAGGGTGCAGTTCTCGAGCAACACGATCACTTGGTCTTCGAACTCGTCCGACCCGGCCCAGGTCGACATCTTCGTCACCAACACGAACACGTCCATCCTCAACGGCGCGTTCAGTATCGCGAACAACGTGCCCGTCACGAGCGAGGTGCGCATTCATGTCTACTCGCCCTGTCCCTTCTGACCCCTTCTCTCCCTTTCGCATAATCTCCTCCGGCGTGATACATACAGAGCTTCACTGTGTAAGTAACAACCCCGATCAATTGGTACACAGGGCTAACACGGCGGTTGCTCACAGGACGAACGTGACCCTCCGCGTCGGCGACGGCTACTCCGTCGTGTTCGTCAGCCCCTCGAACAACTCGCAGGTCCTCGCGACGAGCGGCACCTTCTCCGTCATGCCCAACGGCAGTGCGTGCTTTCTCTTCTCCCCCTCCCTTTCCCGCTGATCCCGTGCCGTGCCACAGCCGCCCCCGCCCCGACCGCATCTGCGAGCTCCTCCGCGGCATCTGCCTCCTCGAGCGCATCGGGCTCTGTCTCCGGTTCTGCCTCCGCCTCGGGCTCCGCGTCCGCCTCGAGCGGCTCGCCTAGCCCGACCGGCGCGAGTAGTGCCGCACTCGGCCTCCGCATGGAGATGCTCCCCGCCGTCGGCGCCGCACTCGTTGGCGCACTTGCTGCCGCCGTGCTCTAGGGTACCGGGAGTTTGGCCTGCCCGACGGGCGTGTCGGGCGTTTCACGGACTTTCTTTGGGCTCTTGGTCGCCGTGACATTGAAGTACTGTACGGCCGTGGTCTGCGCTTCGCGTACCCGGCCATGCCGCTCGTTTAACCCCGCTCCTTTCCGGACTCTCTTCTCGTGTTGATAGTATATCTTGTTGTTGTGACTTTACCTCAGTGTTGTTGTTTGTTCTAGCGTCGACGTCCGACTTAGTACCTGTGTTGTTTCCTATATCGCTGTGCTGTCGTGGTGATGTAGGCGGTGACGTGTGTTGCAGTAAGGTGTAGCTGGTGTATATACCCTGTGTTGTTCGCTTTGTTTTGGATGTCGCTTGAGTTTAGCAGCGGGAGCTCAAGCAGAGCGTAAGTCATGTGGGCAAGACTAGTCGGAAGTGGGGCAAGCTTGTTCGGATGCGGGGATAGTGACTAGGTAAATAAGAAGATGCATCTACATGAGTTTGAGTCCTCAGACCCTTCATCCGACGGAGAATGAGGAGCTCTGTATTCTTGCTCATATTTCATATACTCGGAGAATCGAGTCCTACAGTCAATATCATCACATATACAAGGACGCCACGAAAGTCGTAAAGATCGTGGCACGTGCCTAGGGTGGCTCGAATAAGTATCATGACTTTGCGCGTTAGTTGAGCCGCGCGAGCGATAGTTGCGCGTAGCTAGTTAAACGACGCACAACACTGTCCTAAACAACCATCACCAGTGACCACTACCACAATCATGCATACTAGCAATGCTATACAAGGATATATGCTTATTCGGTGATACGAGGGCTGACTTGTGACGCAAGCTGGGGAAGACGACAAGGTTGAAGGAAGTGATTACTATCGCGAACATGGGGTCTTGAGAATGCCTCATTTTTAGAACTAGGTTTCTGCCATGCCTATGATGTTGGCCCACCGGAGGCGTTCTAATCAACTCTCTATCCGGACGAGTATTCGAGACCCTTTCGATCACCTGTTCAATCCACCTTAGTACTCATCTCCAGGACCCCGCTTCCTTCTGACGTGAGTGACATTTTGCTAGTCTTGTCGTCAATGTTGTTTTGTTGCTCATCGCGCCGATCGGAACAGATTTCATTAACGTGGCGTTGACTCCCTGGCCCAGAGTCAATTCATAGACGTTCATCGCTGGGTCTCCTCATATAAGTCACCGGTGCCGGATTTCACGTCCACTTCGGCTGCACGTTCGAGTGTGGATTAACAGTGCATGTCCAGATACTAATTGGTTCGATTCTGCGGTCCTGTGAGGCGTGGAAGTTCCTGATATTGACGATTGTCATCGGCGGTGACCCTCTGCATCCTAGGGGTTTAATACACCCCTCAAATGACGATTAGGAGAAGCTCCATTGTAAGACACTTGTTCCTGATACGTCTCTCGCTCAAAAGAGGAGGAATGTAGTAACTTGTCGTCATCACTGACCCCTAGAATTGCTGAACAATCATCGTCGAGTTTCCCTTGCGTTCTGCTTGTCTCGGAGACACGAATGTATTTAAACTCCTGTTCACGGACATGGCACCCTCCGTCCACCCTCATACATCTTACCTGCACGCTGAGAACAACATCATGGGCCTCCCGACGACCACCCGCGAGTATCGCGTTCCCAAGGTTTGTCTTCATCATATCTGCCCTCTGCCCGCTTGCTAAGTGCTCCCAAAGACCGACGGTATCCACAATTTGACCCTTCAGGAGGCAAAGCTCCCGCCTATCAAGTCCTCCGATGTCCTCGTCAAGATCCACGCGGTCTCTCTGCAGTACCGCGATCTCACCGTCGTGAAGGGCACGTATCCGCTCGGCCAGAAGGAGAACCCGGTTCCATGCTCCGATATGGCAGGCGAGATCCTCGCCATCGGCGACGCGGTCAAAGGTTGGAAAGTTGGTGACCGCGTCTGCGCCAACTTCGCCATCGACCACGTCTTTGGCGACGTGGACGAGGGGATCAAATGGACCGGTCTGGGCGCCCCAATTGACGGTGTCTTGACCGATTACAAGGTCCTGCCCGCTCATGTACGCTCTCTACCCCTTTCTGCTCTTATCACATGTCCCTAACGTGCTTCGTAGTGCCTCGTCCATGTTCCTGAACACCTCTCCTATGAGGAGGCCTCGTGCCTGCCCTGCGCGGCTCTCACCGCGTACAACGCGTTGATGGGCCCCACACCGCTCAAGGGCGGCGACACTATACTCGTGCAGGGCACAGGCGGTGTCTCTATCTTCGGGCTCCAGTTCGCCGTGGCCTCCGGCGCCACCGTCATTGCGACTTCCTCAAGCGATGAGAAGCTGCAGATCGCGAAGAAGCTCGGCGCCAAGCACCTTATCAACTACAAGAAGTCACCCGACTGGGAGAAGGAGGTCCTCAAGATCGTACGTATTTCGAGCTCGCCGCATGCGGACCTGGGATGAGGATGTTAACGCGTTTTCAACATCCACGTAGACCGGCGGCCGCGGCGTCGACCACATCATCGAGGTCGGCGGCCCGGGCACACTCAAGCGCAGCATGATGGCGGTGCGCTACGCCGGCTGGGTCCATGTGATCGGCTTCGTCGCCCGCACCGGCGACGTGAGCGACGTCCCGATGATGGCGCTGGGGAAAGCCGCCATGCTCCGCGGCATCCTCATCGGCTCTCGCGCTCAGTGAGTACCCATCCAGTTGTCCCAGGTGCATGCTGCTTGCTGATATGCTGCGAAAGGTTCGAGGCCATGAACCGCCTGATCAGCGCGAACGGCATCCGCCCAGTCATCGACAAGGTCTTCACGTTCGAAGAGGCGCGCAAGGCGTACGAGTACCTCGAGAGCCAGAAGCATGTCGGCAAAGTCGTCATCAAGGTGGCGAAGAACTGAGCAGGCTGACGCAGCCGCCTTGCGTTTGACATGCGACTCGAATGGACATTGAGGTCTAGCATCGGATCTCGAGCGTAGTAGGGGCAACAGCTTCAGAAGTTCTCACAACTGTATTATAGTCATGTACTTCCCCGCAAAATGTGATCTTCATGATTACTCCCGACGGTACGCTTCAAGTCTCGTTTGCGACGCCTCCTGTGCTTGTTTGAGACGGACTGCATGCACGATGTCGCTAGAGGTTTGTTTGAAAGGGGCAGAACTTCGTTGTTCTCCACGACACGCTTTCTCGATTTTACAATATGCTGTCCTCGCTTGAGAGAAGCGCGGGAAGCGCAAGAGGTTCGCCGCCTTCAGGCGGAAATGGGTGTTAAAGCCGAATTGCAACCGTTCTCTGCAAATTCGCGCGTCTACAGCATTTGTTCTCCTTCGGAATATCATTTCGTCAACCATTTCACGATCTCACTAGGACTCCGCTGTTGCTGTGGAGCCACGCATTTACAATGGCGAACATAGCCAGAGCGGTGCTCTAGCACATAGCAACTCGAACTTGTAGACTCACTGACGGCAATCCTTCATATACTCGACTGAGGCGACAAAGGGCGATACGGAAATCTCTAGGGTCCTTCCGGCACGTGCATAATCGTACCACCGTTCTGATTTTGTCGGTGACTGGCTGACACTCGATCAGAGGACATTATTGAGCAAGAGATGGCAGAATACTTCCGCAGTATGGGATGAAGTATCTCTTCCGTGGCTGATATTCGAGCTACACTAGGCCTGTGCTAGGATATCCACGACTTGCACGGTACCCTCGTATATATGGTGATACTGATGGGGTCGATTGTTCGAATGCATGCAATATTAGCAAGATTATACTAGGGTGACATCGTTCAAAAATTATATCCATGTACTATGCTTAGCCGGCGAACTATGTACCCGATTTCCCTGATGACCTGAGTCTATCAGGATGACAATGTGAGGTGTAATTGAGACAGCAATGGTGAGAACACCAAGACTTTGACGCATACCACTGGAATCTGCACGCTTTCAGCCGCAAAACAAGCTGTTCCATCCATTTGCTACACAATCCAGGTAGGTCGCATTCCAGCTGGATACCCATCGAATCGCTTCTCTTGATGCCTTGTCCCCCGCATAGGCCTGTTACCTACGCGACGTTGCGGGACTGCATATTCACTAAGTCACAGCTTCTTCGGATAGTGATAGGTAAGATGCCCGCATTCGACAACTGGGCTGAAATGTAATTCCGTTGTCGTTACTTTGACCGCTGAGAGATCCGATGACTTCCATGGTTTCTACATCTTGTCCTACAGATACACCGGCCGAGTTTAATTGTATATTGGTAGCCCACTATCGCGCCAAAACGTCGGATCCCAGAAAAAAGGAGCATGTAGGAAGGTTTCCAAGTATAACCTGCCAAGAGTTCACAACCAAATTGCATGACAGCGGGCGTCCAGAGGCTCGAAAAGACTCCATGCCTCTATCACATGGGCATCAGCGTCACCACCACAGGCAGCAGTATGCGATGTCAGCACGGAGTTACAACCAAAGCTGTCATGTTGTAATCGACCTGTCGTCAACCGTGTGAGTGAGGGATCTGCGAGATGAGAAGATGCGGCGCATGTGTGCTCGTGGCAGCTAGCATCACCGCCGAGTGACTAAAGGCACAAGATGGCGTGTTTGTCTTTGTGGGCGCACCTAACAGATGTATACTAGGCGCTCATGGAGACGAGCGTTGCAACGAGCAGTTCTGCTACGATGCACTACGCATAATCAGATTTTACCGTCTCCGGGGTATACGAACGCACAAATATTCGTGGACTGGCCGAAAAGCACAAATGTCGAAATACCAGATCGTCATCAGTTCCTATTACATCTCAGAACTGGAGAACAAATCTATGAGAGAATTATTTGACTGCTCTGCAAGTGACTTCGTTCGGCCTTCGCTTGCCCCGAATGAAACAAGGAACAAAAGGGGAAGTCTTGTTGTTGTCTTTACTTCCGCTGTGAACTTGCGCGAACGGACTCTTGCTTGATGTTGTAGACGTCCTTGGCGGCTCTCAGCTTCGATAGAGTTCATCCGAACTGGGAGCAAAAGCGCAAGGAACGCAGTATGACAACCACAGGAACAGCCATCGGTGGGTCAGCGTGCCTATTGTATAGCATCAATTGTGTGGGTTTGTCTCAGCATCCTGGCATAACAATCCACGAACAAGCAGACAATTTCTATGCCACAAGCATCTCCGGCTTTTGGGTCAACCTGATTGCACAACCTTCAATCCCTCCTCACAACTCCAGCATTGTACATGGGGCGTGTACGGGTATCCTACTACCCGACCATCGTGCGTGGTGAAGCACACCGAGCAGGATTCACCTTGCGCTGCGTACAGGACACAAGATAGTAGCATGCATCACAGTCAAGAGATGGTAACAAGTCCCAAAAGTAGAGGCGCGAGGAAGGGACAGCTATTACGTGGAGGAGTCCCAGCAACTACGCCGGCGAGCAGGAGTTACGATGCCATCATGGTACTGCCCCTGGTATATTTCCACGCCTTCGCCCGCGTCCTGGACAGCCGCCTTCTCTTGGACTCTGCGCACAGAAACGCACCGTGGAATTTACTGCGTCTCAGTACATCGCTTTCTGCCAATGACTAATCAGCAAGTCCGTTAGACGAAGCGAATGGTCCGGATTGGCGTATGCGCAGAGCTTGTGTTGAGGTTATGTTCAAATTCCGATGCACATTCATCGATGTCACCAGTTCAGAGCAGGATTCAAATCACAGGTCCTATATAGATATGTAGAGAAAGCAGCCAGCCGCGGACGACATCGCCATGGGAAAGCCGGGGAAACACCGCTGGGTTCTCTCCGCAGCATGCCTGTCCAGCTGAGCCTGCGCTATGCTTAGCTCGGCCAATCTGGAGAGCGATTATGGATGGCACCTGAAACAGCCAGAGAAGAGCGAGACAAGTTAGGCAAACACGATATGACCAGATGAAGCACCGTCCTCCAAGGCTCCAATGAGGATGTCCGCCGTTGTCTGGTGTTGTCGAATGGAGCTCAGGTTCAAGTCAAGGAGTAGGATATGCGTCTTCGCTGCAGCCAATAAAGATAGAGAGATACAAGTTCTAGTCAGGCTCCAAGCCAAAGACCTAGCGTAAACCGACATCAGTAATTTGCGAAGGCAAGACCCAAGCATTCGCAGCTCGTCGCCACATTTTCAGGCTCCGCCTGTGACTTCAGACATCAAAATGGTCGGCGTAAACGTCGGAGTCTCAAGCGCTGTGGCGAAGCAGGCACGGCGGGACGCCGGCGCCGGACATGCTTTCGGCCATTTGGGCGGCACGCCGAATATCTTCCTAGGCAGCGACTCTGGTGACGGGCTCGTTTCCTGACAGTGTTCTCGACGGCTTAGCTTTGGCTTGTAATCTCTGCTGCGGCTATCTGTGTACTCTAAGAAGCATCCCGAAGCATTCTGTACAACTTGTCTCGCGTCGATCGTCCGGATAACCTGCTCATGCTATGACGGCGCCGAAAGCAAAGAGGATGGCGCAGCCTGCTGCTCGTCCACCACCGGCGCGCGCCGCCCAGCAGCCAGCACCCCCGGCTCCGACACCTTCATCGATTGCAAACGGGAAGAAGAAAAAGAAGAAGAAGGGAAAGGGGAAGGGTGTGGAGGGGGCATATCCGGCAGGAGCGTACGAGGAGGAGGGGGACGAGGGGCTGCCGGAGCTGGAGCCCACGAACGGTACGCCACCCGCGCACTCTCACGGATGGTTTAGGTGTGTATGCGGCGACGCGCTGCCTGCAGATCTCGAGTCGGTGCATCTGGCGACGACGGCATCCTTGTCAACGTCGGTGGCGGCCGCGGGAGGGGCTGGCGCAGGGCGGCTGGGCCCAGCGGCGGCAGCAGCAGAGGCCGACTTGATGGCAACAGCAAGCCAGCTGGCGCGGCACATGGAGGACCCGGCGGGACTTGTGAACGACGAGTACTGGGCGTCGTTCCCGGACCACCTGCGCAACTTTGTACGGAACACTTACTCTCAGTTGCGCGCACCTGGTAACGCGGACGAAAAGACGCAGGCGATGTATGCGATCGCGCAGCAGATTCACGCAGGCGCGACGGTGCATGTGAACGCGGCGAAGGCAGGCGGAAAGCATTCTCACTCGCACACGCACCCACCAGGCGCATTCCCCAATACCATGTCCTTCGACCCCTCCATCTTCACGGACCCGGCGTTCACACTCGCGATGGAACAAGCGGCAGCGGCGAACGGAATGCACGCTGGAGCGGATGCGGCAGGACTCGCCGCGGCACTGTCGCCTGCGAACGTGGTGCTGATGAACGAGTACGCGGCAGGGGATGAGCATGAATACGCAGAGGATGAATACTACAGCGACGAGGACGCAGACGAGCTCGACGACGAACTCGACATTGTCCATGGTCGTGCGCAGGCGCAGTTTACGCTGAGCTATGCCGAGTCGGCACTGCCAATCTCGCAGCAATTTCCGCCAAATGAAAACGCGAACTCGGGGAAGAAAAAGAACAAAAAGAAAAAGAAACGAGGGGGCGGCGGAGGCGGAGACTCGCCGGTGCAGATGCAGGGCGCCGGGCAGACGCCAGTAGGGGCTGTGGCGGGAGAGGCCGGGATGCCGGCCGGGGAGCTTCCAAATGAGGAAGGTCCGGACCGGGAGGGGTTGACAAATCTTGCAGAGGACTCGTCGCCTGTTTCTGTTTCGCCCGACATGGCTGCACCGCGTCCTCCCGCTGCACACCCGCCGCCGTCGTCGCGCGCGGCGGGGAAGCAGCCCATGGCATACCCCCCCGCCGCCCCCAACGCCCAACCCCCGCCGCCAACCCGCCGTGCAGCCGCAAAGGCCCCCGTCACCTCCCACGCGTACCAGCAGCACAACCATGCCCATCACCACCCATCGCCACCCTCGTCGAACGCCTCGGCGCCGCACAAGCCCCGACCACCAGCCGCAGGAGCACCCGCGGGACAGCCGGGCAAAAATGGTGGTGCAAATAGCAAGATCTGGAGCACGAGTACAACTGAGGAGCGGGAGCGCATCAAGGAGTTCTGGCTCGGGCTCGGCGAGGAGGAGCGCCGGAACCTCGTCAAAATCGAGAAAGAGGCCGTGCTGAAGAAGATGAAGGAGCAGCAGAAGCACAGTTGCAGCTGCGCGGTCTGCGGGCGCAAGCGGTCGGTGCCCGTTAACTGTCGCGGAAAATTTTTACTGACGCCAGGCTGCTCTCGCCATTCGCTTCTGCTGTCTACGCCGCCGCTTGTCAACCTTGTGTCCGCCAGGAATGCAATAGAGGAAGAGCTCGAGGTACTGTACGATGCTTATTACGAGGAGCTAGAACAGTACGCGAACTACCAGCAGCGCTACATCTCCTCCGGCGGCACGCTCCCTCCTCCACAGGGCCCCGGCCCGTTCCCCGGCAGCGTCGAACTAGACAAGAACGGGGCGGTCATTGGCGCGCACGCGCTGACGGGCTCGGGTGGCGCACAGCGCGCGAAGCCGCTGGCGAACGGGCGCAAACCGGCGAAGCAGCCCGAGAGCGAGTTTGACGAAGACGATGCGGAGGAGGACGAGTATGAGGAGGAAGAGGAATATGAGGATGAGGAGGAGGAGGATGAAGAGGAGGATGAGGAGGATGAAGGCGAGCCCGAAGACGAGGAGGACGCAAAGCCGCCCGCGGACCGGAGGACTGCAGGCGTTCCCGGACGGCGGCGCGCAGCGACCAATGGAGCAAAGCCTAACGGTCGGGACGGATTGATAAACTTCGGGAACAATCTCACCGTCACAGGTATGTCGCATGTCTTTTCCTATTTACGCCCCTCATCTAAATCACAGGAGCAGGGAACATCTTGACAGTTGCGGATGATCTCCTGAAAAACGACGGTCAGAAGTTCCTGGAGATGATGGAGCAACTGGCGGAAAGACGGATGCAGCGAGAAGAAGAGGCAGCTGCTGATGTCGAAGACGACAGCGAAGATGAGGAGGAAGACGAGGGTGAGGACGAGGAGGACGAGGAGGACGAGGAGGATGAAGACGATGAGGACGAGGAGGTACACTCCTCTCAGCTGTGTGTCAACGTTCGTTGACATTTTTTCGCGTGGGCTTGCAGGTGATGACCGAGGAGCAGAAGATGGAGGAGGGCAAGCGGATGTTTTCCATTTTCGCAGCGCGGATGTTCGAGCAGCGTGTGCTGCAAGCATATCGCGAGAAGGTCGCGCAGGAGCGGCAGCTACAGCTTCTTCGCGAGCTCGAGGAAGAGGACAAGCGCGCGAAGGAGAAGGAGCAACAGAAGATGTCCCACAACCAGAAAAAAAAGGATAAGAAGCGGTGCGTGCTCGCGTGCTCTCACATTTATGCACTGTCTGTCGTGTGACCGCCCGATTCTTATCGTGTGCTTGTACACAGGCAGCAGAAGCAGGCCAAGGAGGAGGAGCGTGCTGCGAAGGCGGCAGAGAAGGCGGCGGAGGAAGCTGCGCTGAAGGCGAAGCAGGTTGCGCTCGAGGAGGAGCAGCGCAAGAAGCGCGAGGACGAGCGTGCGCGGCGCGAGGCTCAGAAGCGGGCGGCGGAAGAGGAGAAGGCGCGGAAGGAGGAGGAACGCCGACGACGCCTGGCAGAAGAGAAGGAGCGCGAGGCCGAGCGGGAGCGCAAGCGCAAGGAACGCGAGGAGAAGGCCAGACAGGAACGCAGGGAAAAGGAGGAGCGCGAGCGCAAGGCACGTGAAGAACGAGAGGCACGCCTGGCAAAGGAGCGTGAAGAGAAGGCCAAACGGGAGCAGGAGCAGCGGGAGAAGGCGGAGAAGGAGCGAAAGGAGCGGGAGGAGAAGGAGAGGGCTGAGCGCGAGCGGGCTGAGAAGGACAAGGCAGAGAAAGAGAAGGCGGACAAGGAAGCTCGCGAA
This sequence comes from Obba rivulosa, assembly GCA_001687445.1. NCBI lineage: Eukaryota > Fungi > Basidiomycota > Agaricomycetes > Polyporales > Gelatoporiaceae > Obba > Obba rivulosa. Next base: position 99,135 of record KV722411.1, on the reverse strand, counting down.
CGGGTTGCAGCACAGCAGCAGCAACAGCAGCAATCGCGTGCGACTGCTGCGCGCAATACACGAGTACCGACCTCTCCGCGGAACCCGACTGCCTCTGGCTCATCGCAGCGGTCGCCGAACAACGTCTCCCCTACTAAGAAGATCCTTAACAAGCCCGCGCCGACTCCTGTTCCGCAAGCCGCTCAGCCTCTGCGACAGCAACAGCCTCCCCGGGTCTCAGTTGTGACAACCACGCAGCCGCCAACACCCGTGACTCCTCAGCTTCCCCCGCACCTTCCTCAGCCGGCGACGCCAATCTACTCGCCCGCGACAGGCGTCATGGGCACGCCTGCAATGTCCCCGCGAATGCCCTTTCCGCCTCAAGGGCCGTTCGCCGGCATGGTCTCAGGGCCGTCAATGCCGCAGGGCCCGCCCCCACCGCTCGCGCCCTCGGCACTACCGCGCGCATTCGGGAATGGCCCACCCTTCGAGCAAGGCTTTGCCCGACCGATTGCACCGCCTGCCCCGATCGCTCCCCCAGCACCCATCGCGCCTCCAGCACCCATTGCGCCGCCGTCTCGCGCTGCGAACCCTGTTGGGTCGCCCACGTCGATGCTCCCACTCGGTGCAGGCGCGCCCGGACCTTCTAGGGTGGTTGTGCCAGATCCCGGACCCATCACGCGACCAATTGCGCCCATCGCACGACCGGCAGGTGAGGCATCAGGCTCGGGATCGACGTCTCCCAGCAGACGCTCGCCCAGTCCCAAGGGTGTGCTCGGCTCGTCTGCCTTGCTGGCGGACGACGACGAAGTGCTCAGTGCGCCGCCGCGCCGCGTCGTGGCTCCCGGCCCGGCTCCGGGTTGGGGTAACAACAGTCCTCGCGCTGCAGAGATGCGTACACCGTGGGGCCCGCCTGCTCCTCCTGGTTTCACCTCGCCGCGACCGCCACCTCCGCCGATCGGGACTACGATGTGGGGTGCGCCGACCAACGATTGGCATCCCTCTCCTAGTTTTTACGGGAGCCCCTTCTCCGCGCAGCTCAACCCGTCTCCACCCCCACATGGCGGCAGCTGAGTAGCACGTGCGGTCCTACTGACCTGTTATTTGCATCTTGACATTCTTTGCGGCTGTTTCTCCATATCTCCATACCTGCAATTCTCTTATTCTGACCAGCATGCCACTGACAACGCTAAATACATTGAAGATCCAACACGTGTGTGAACGTAAGGCTCATAATAGTTTGCTTGATGCGGCAGGTGCGACACGACTGCGAATGAGCTTGATGACGTAGAGTGGGAAGGCACTAATAGCGACAATGACAGCCACTTTTCAAGCAAAGCGGATGGAGAGCACGAAAGACAGATCTAGCAAATAGTCAGACTTGGATTTAGGCAGGAAAACGCGTTGCGAGTGCACCGAAGTATTTTGGTAAGAACGCCATACTCAGGACGTAGATTGCGAGCGTTACGATCTCGGAGACCGCCATGTAGATATGCCTGCGTTGTTTGTTTCGTCAGTGCACCCCGGCTCCATAGAACACTCTACCTACCATGTAGTGATTTCCAGTGCTACCATGATCAGTTCGTTTAGGATTAGCGCCGTGAAGGATCTAGAAACAATGTTCAAGAACTCGTTCTCGATGCTAGAGTCAGCTACGGATCAACGTATCCACCACCTCCTTCACTCGCTCCCCCTCCGCCTCCCTCCAATCCACAGTGCCTCCAACGCCTGGATCCCGCATTCCCTGCGCCCGCGCGCAATCAGCGCGACGCGGTCCACACTCAGTACATGCACGAGCATAAGCATGCCTCTGTCGCGTCCACCCTCGAGGGGTGTCCTCAACCGTGTTGCAGTCGAGCTCGACGAGCATTGGCTCCGTCCCGCGCCCGCTGTGCCTCCTGTATGCCGCGCACCTGCACCAGTCATCAGCAAAATCCCAACTTTACTTTTTGTGGACTTAGACGTACTTTGCGGCGCTTGCGGGCACCTAGTAAAGATCAAGTAGCTTAAGTGGCAAAAAGTGAAATAAGTTAATCTTCGTACTTACAGTGTCCTTGTAATAGCTTTTCAGCTACTTATAGCCTCTTACGGCCTCTTGTGACCCCTTTGGACGCCTATACACCGACAAAATATTCAAGACAGGTGCTTGCAAGTACAGTTAAGTTGCTTCAAGTTGCTCATAAGTACACAAAAAGCCACTGTAAGCACGAAAATTAACTTATTGTACTTTTAGCTACTTACACGGCTTATTTCTTACTAAGTACCCATAAGCACCGCAAAGCTTGTCTAAGTCCCTAAAAAGTAAAGTTGAGATTTTGCTGATGCACGCCTCGGGCACTTTAATGCAAAGCATGTGCATGCACATACTGTCCAATGCCAGCCAATCACCTGTGCTATTTGCTAAGGGCCCCACCACCTACCAAGCCCCAGCAGTCCCCAGAAACCATACACTAACAAGGGGACACTGTACCATAATAGTATTGCCTACTCTGTTAAGCAGGCGAAGCCCCACTAGTATAGCATCTCGATGATATCTACTTACTGCCCTCTATGTATAATTCTGTATATAAAGTGTTTTGATATCACATGTTACCAATAGTTCTCATCAATCTTGGAAAGTTAACATCATTCCTTGCTAATAACAGTAGTGGGGTATTGATAGCATATGATATGAGTGCACCCCTAGATGTATTTAAAGCTATCTACGCCTTATCAGAAGAATATCGTATTTGCTTTCAAGCACTTTAATACCTTCTGTGCCACTTTTAGGTGCTTTCTTGCCTTTGCTATGTGCAAAAGGCTGCAACAGCGGGTGGCAAAATATAATAGGCTTTACAAGCATATCAAGCCAATATGTTATTTTTTATGATGCTGTACCTATAAGGGTATAGAACCCTTAAAGATGGGTGCAGATATGTGTGGATGCGTGCTAATGAAATATTGCCATGCCTAGGCCTCTACAATTATAATATTACAACAAACATTGCAGTGTTCATGATATATCATAAAAGAAAACCTCAAACATCTTGCAAACCAAGGAAAATGGTTACATCTTGGATTTATTACCTCTATTATCATATTGGCATATTGCAATTTTAGCTGGCGATTTTGTGGTTATCTTATTGGTCAATCTTTTATTTTACTTCTGGGCTTTGGTAATGGGATTAAAGCTCTATTTTCATCAAATTTATTTTGTTTGGCTATATAGAAATTAACAGATCAATCTATCAAAAGATCATTGCTCTGATAATATGTTACATCAACCTGTTATAATAAATTCTTGCTAGTATATCAGTTACTGCAAGTTCTGAAAGTGCAATAAAAATTATTTTATCATTCCCAAATATATTTTCCCTTGCTGTCTTTGTTTCTGCTATTATTGAAATGTGCACCTTTATGACTACTATTCTTATCCTGGCCATCTGGTCCATCTGCTGTTATCAGGCTTAAATTTAACAATAGCGCTTACAACTTTGGCTTTTGTTTATTTTGATTAACTCACCTAAATTCTTTTACTGTTCCTACTTTATTGATTTTTTTCTCTATCTATTTCAGCTGTAGTGTATAGCTAATTCTAAATCAACATTTTTTTAAGGCTAAGTTGCATGGCTGAACCCTAAGCAGCATGGCTTGTGGGGCAGCATTATGCTGTGCTCTAATACAATATTCTTAAAAGTTGGTTTGTTAATTGCTTTTTGCAGTTGTTATAGAGTTATAATAGGTTGTAGGCTTTTTTTTTGGCCTAGTTCTAGTTTAGTAGTAGGACCATAGTAAACTTTAGAGTGCCCGAGTCATACTTATGTATATAAACTCGTAGTTTCAGCTAAAAAAGCAAGCAAAGTTTTTTCCTTTCTAATTTCAGTGCAGAGCTTAAAGCTCAAAACCTTCAATTTAATTCATAAGAATTAAAACTTGCATGTACACTTTCTACCATCTTTTACATTTATATAAATTATAATATTGTGACATACCTATGACTTTTGAACAACAAAGTTTGGGACAGTATATCCTAGTCAAACCAAGATATTGTAAAAATTGTATAGTAACTTTATAGAGTTTCAAAGTAGCTCGAAATATTAAGTGAGACTCCTCATATTATCCTTACATTTTGACTACTTTTGATAGTATTTACTGTTTATTTTTATAACTTGTTTAGGTGTAGGCATATTAATACAGGTATGTGCAGATTAGTGCAAGTTTAGCACAGATAGATTACTTCCAAAATGTACAAAAATATGTTCTAGTTTACCTATACCTCCTTGATATTCCTTGTGATTGCTATTATATTAGAATTCTTAATAATTCCCAGCTGCACCCAATCATTGAGGCACCAGATTGTATGAATAGACTGCATAGATAGCTGTAGTGGCAAAAAGTCTTTGTGATGGCTTTGAAATATAAGCTGACTTTCACTTTTTAGCCATATTTTTTAAACAGCAGGATATGGTGAAATTTCAGCTTTCTTTGTGTACAGTGAGCTACTGACTAAGATATATTTTATAATATATATAGCATTAAAAAAATCACCATATGGCAGCATTTTAATGCTATATATAATGGCTATTTGAATATGCATGTTGTATAAATTATTATTGCAGTTTATACACATTTCCTATACTTTAGATTAAAAGTTTACAGGTACTATAAATGGGCTATGGGTACATTAGGTAAGCAGCTAGTGACCCTTACCCTTACCCATTGGCACTCCTATCTAAAATCTTTTGTAGATTATTTGTACCTCTGTTATGCACTAGGAAGCAGAGAGCAGATTGTATTGCGACCAGTTTGATACATATTGATGATACATATTGATGATTGGAAAAATAAACATTTGCTCTATAAAACTTTAAAGTTTTTTCACATAACATATATTTATTTTCATCTCACTTAAGTTGTTTTGAGAAATTAAAACCTAGATAAAAGTTAGTGACAGAAAGTTCAATGTGAGATAAGTAAAACATGCAGCTTGTAAATGCTCCTTTTTAGACTCTAGCACTATCCAAAGTGTTGGTACAGAAGATTTGGAGCTTTTTATATTATGTGGCTATAAGCAAATAGCACCTAGTGCTGAAAACTGTAAAGAACTAAAGGTTCTGCCTGCAGCAGGTTGCATAGAGCTAGGCTGAAGTCCATTCACTAGGCTTTCGGTTGTATTAATACTGAGACATACAAATTGCTAGTAAACTCCAATGATCTGGAGTAGGTATTTTTTATGCTGAGTCATTTGAGTGATGATAATTGGTGGAATAGAATTTGCTAAAATTGTAATAGATCTAATTTGAAAAATTTGTATGTAGCATACTCAAAATCCTAATGATTGCAACACATTCTGATGCTACAATCAACTAATTGCTGCCCAGTACTCTGTTATTACCATTCTGTAATAAGCACAGCTTGCTAGCACTGCTTCTGCAACCAAAAGATAAAGATAAAGTATGACAAAACCCAGTGAAAGATATACCAAAAGAAAACACTTCCAATTGATAGAGAAAATAGCAGTTTTGGTCTTAAACATGCCAATATATCAGCAAGTAAATTAGCTATAGTTACTATTACATCGTTTTGCAAGAGCTACACACCTGCATTAGTTTTTGCTCTAGTAATCTAAACTTATAGAATACTTCACTGTATTGATTGTTATGATATTTTTCACCACTGGCTCAAAATATATGTTTAATAGATGCTAGATATTGTATGATAGTATCAATAGTAGTGGCAGAGAATGTGTCATAATACTTTACTGCAAATTGGCAAAATACTATATAACGGCCTGTAATGAGCATAAGCTCTTTTTTAACTTTTTCTTTTTTGCTGTGTGACATGTAATGGGTTAATTATAACATGTATGTAAAAAATTTGATTGAACCATAAATAAAGTCATGAACATAGCTTTTTGTGTATGTAACATCAATCTTAACTCTGCTGATATTTTTATAACCTTAATAATAAGGCTCCGACCATATAGTTTATATCTACAAAATTTTTGTATATAAATAGTAATGGTAAATAAACTATAATAAACTGTTTATACACAGTTTACTATATAATATAAACAACTGAAAGATTCTTAACAATAAGCCCCTCATAAATTCACTTTTTTATGCACATAAGCTTTGTAATTGTTTTAGCCTTTAGCAAGCATTTTATATTAGTGCAAATATAAGCTGTTTAGTGCACTCTCTAAATCAACTTTCAATAGTTGACACCTACTAATGATCCTATGCAATTTAAACCCTGCCAATAGTATTTACAATAGTATCTGTGCTATTTTTATTTATGCTTCTGACCATATATTGAAGATATGGCTTATTGAAGGCAAATTTGCAGGCAAATTAGTCTTCATCCCTTGTATCACCTGCACAGCTAGAGAGGCAAACACCAGAATCCCATTCGAGCTGCAATATTGGCAATTTCCTGTTGGCTTGACATTTATGATAACAATTAACAAGGCACAAGGTCAATTAGTAAAGCAAGTTGGGTTGGATTTATGTGTGTTGTAGTGTTCACACATAATTAACTTCATATTGCTTTGTTCTAGATGGCATCTATAGCCAGAATTAAGGTCTTATTTTCTTTGGACTTAGAGTCAACCATAATGATGAATATTGTGTACCCTAAAATTATCTTATGGTAGGTGTCTCTGCTAATTACATAGAGTAGCATGCTAATATATTTTTATAGCGCATGGGGTAATATTGCTGAAATTACATGTTACTTATCTCAACAAGCTAATTATATGATATTTTTATTATTTACAAATTCTGAGGCTGTGCTGTCCACGGGTGCCGCTACTGGTAGAAGATTAAACTAAAAGGTTGGAGCCTTACTTAATAATAAGGCCCTTGACATCTTTCTGGGATTGTCTCCTGAGGTAGCCAAATAAAGGAATGTTATTACGATAAAGATCTTGCAGCTCAATAGTAGCATTTTGCTATAGTTCATTCAACTCACTGAGATTTGAATGGTTCAAGTTAGACTCACGACATTTTGCTGCAAACTTGAAGAAAATGACATGGTAAGCCAGAAAGAAATAAGGGGGAGAAGAGGTGCAAGGTTCTATCTTGGATCTTGGCATACTTACTATATACATGGGCTGCAAAGAAAGACCAAAACAGTTGACAGCTAATGACGCAGATGTCAGAGTTGCACCCAAGTCAGTGCTCCTCCTTCCATACCTGTCTAAAAGCATCAGACGATCCATCTGGTAGCCAAATCACGCGCAAACCATGGCTCCGTGGCATCCCCAAGACCGTAAATCCATCCATAAATGATAAACACAAGCCAGCCCGATTACGCCCGCGCACGGGCACCCAAACTACTCTACTCCCAGCCGGAGCGGCACAGCACGCCCCGCGCACGCCGCCCGCCCGCCCGCCCTTCACACCCAAGCCTCGCGCCGCACGGCGCATAAATCATCGTACATGTAGCACACCGCCCGCCCGCCTTCCCGCGTCCCTCCGCTCCCGCCGCCATCCGCATCCGCTACCCGCGCAGCTTCCACCCGTCGCCGCGCCTGCGCTCGCGGCCGACGCCGCCAAAGCCCTCGCGCACGACGAGCCACAGGCCCGTCGCGCTCACGACGTCCTTGATCTCCTCCGCGGTGAGCACGAGCTCGCTCTGCGCGGGCGGGCCGCCCTCCGCGCCCAGCGTGCTCCAGAAGCGCGCGCCGTTCCCGCCGCCGTAGTGCTCGGGCGCGGGCGCGGGCGGCTCGCCGTCCGCCGGCCGCGCGACGCCCATGGGCGTGACGACGCGGCGGCGCGCGCGCGCACGTGCGACCTCGACGTCGGGGAGCGGGAAGGGCACCTTGAGGAGCGCGACGACCTTCGGGTGGTGCGGCGTCGGGACGACCGCGGCGACCTTTACGCGGAGCGTCTGCGGCGCGTGCAGGCCGGGGGTCGCGGGCGCGTGCGAGGACGACGGGCGGACGTGTGCGGGCGGGCTTTTTGCGGGCGCGGGGAGCGCGGCGGGCTGGCCGGGGATGCCGATGCTGGAGTGCGGGCGGCTCTGGGGTGTGAGGCGGCGCACGACGAGCGTGCACGTCCACGGCGTCTCCGAGTCCTCGGGGTCGCTCTCCGCGCCGGCGTCGTCTTCGTCCCGCCCCCTGCCCGTGCTCGAGCTCCCGCGGCGGGCCCCGCGCTCGCTCTCCTCCTCCCCGTCCTCCGTGTTCGTCGCCACGCTCGGCACGCTCGGCGAGACCGAGCGGTCCCGCTCCCTGCTCATCTCGTCCCGGCCCCTGCTCCTGCTCCCGCGCTCCCCCGCGCCGCGCTTGCGCGCACTCCGCCCCCGCGCCCACTCGAACCGCACTTCCACGACACTCTCGAGCCCCTCCTTCCGCCCGCCGACCGCCTCGCGCACGCCCTCGCGCACCCCGCGTCCCGCGCGCCCGAGCCCGCTGCCCTTCCCCGGCGGCGCGCCGCCCTCGCCCTCGCCCTTTAGCCAGCGGCGCACGACCCACACGTACTGCGTCGCGCGCCCGCGCGGCGGGACGCGCTCCGCCCGCAGCGTCGCCTGGATACCCAGCACCGGCTGCTGCGCGATCTGTGTCTGGCCCGGCGGCGGCGGTGCCGGCTCGGGGAGGGAGACCTCTGGGAGCGGCGGCGCAGGCGCAGGCGTTGGAGGCACGCGCGTGCGGCTCACGGTTGGGGATGCGGGCGCCGCGGGCGTGGCGGCGTCCTTGCGCTTGAAGAGCCGCCCAAGGAACTTGCGCGACCCGCGCTCGGGCGACGCCGCGGGCTCGGGGGCGGTGTCGGGCGGGAGCGAGTGCGCGGATGACCCGGGCGACTGTGCGTGCGCGTGCGAAAAGTCGCTGCTTGCAGGCCGGGGATCTGCCTCGGCGTACGGGACGCCCCACAGCTCGATCGGCTCGAGGACCGCGAGGCCGATCACCTCGAGCCCGCGCTTGACGTACTTGGCGACCTTCGCGTCCGTGCCCGCGTCGACGAGGACGTTCGTCATCACATTGTGCGCCTGGAGGTTGTACAGCGGGATGATCATCCGCCGTGTGTGCGACGTGTTCGTCGTGCTGGCCGTGCTCGTCGTTGAGCCGAGTGACACCGCGGACGAGGTCGAGTACGCCGAGTATAGCGACGTGTCGGACCGCCGCGACGAGGACCGGGAGAGTGGCGTGTCGCCTGCGGACGAGCCCAGTGGATCTGGCAACGACGTCGAGTCGAACGAGCGCCGGCTCGACGACGGCCGCGCGTTGCTTGGTGGTACCAACTGAACCTGCAAGTTCAGCGGGTGGTTTGTCTTTGATGGAGGCGGTCGCACGACGATGAATGACTGCAGCAGAAGACGTTAGTGAGTCCAGCCTAAGTGAGAAAGGATCGACGGTGGCGGTGCACGAGCAGTATCGGGTGCTACGCAGCAAATCGTCAGCCCGAGAACCACCCGTCGCTGTAGCCATGAGAACGTATGTGTGTGCCTTGTGCCTTGTTGGAAAATCGGCACAGCACGTGAAATGTGCCGGCTTGCTGGCAGGATGCGTCCGACCCAGAACAGGACCTGCCAAGTCCGGACCGCAGAGCTGCCGCTCGGAGAACGTCTGTCGCGGAAAGAGAGCGCGCGGCGCACGCAACCATGTGAAACAGAGTCCTTGTGCCGTCCGAGAGCGAGAAGCACTCTCTTCGGCTCAGGCCAGAGACTGCAGGTGGAGAACGACGACCGGCGGCTCTCCGAGCTCCGAGTATCCCTCCACCTGCAGCCCCACCCCGATCGGTGCCAAGTGCGCCACTCACGGCGAGAGTATTACTTGGGGGCGCGCGGAGCTTCTGTAGCTCAGCCGACGCGTCATGCTGTGCTCCGGAGACGCCTGAGGAGCGAGTCCAAGAAACACATGGCGATCACTGGGCAGGACGACGAGCGGGAGACGACAGTGCAGGTTGTAGGATGAGCACCGCGTCCTAAAACAGTCGCACGAATCGCGCATGGAGCGTGTTCCCACCCGTGCACCCGTCCTGCGAATGAGAGCGCACCGAGACGACGGCAAGACAAGCTCTCCCATGCACACTCGCTGCGAGGGAAGACGACGTTCGGCGGGTTGCTGAAACACGGCGTGTGGCGGAGAGACCGCATGACGGAGACGCGGAAACGTCATGATGGAATGGAAGGGGAGATGCCTGGCACGTAGGCAGAGAGGATGGGAGGAGCAAACGCGTGAGAGCGACGCCCCAGTAGACTGGGGGTGGGTGCCGCGACAGCTGGGGCTGCTCGACTCGTGCAGGCAGTCCCCAGGCGGTCGTCTATCTTGCCTCTGCTGCGTAGCATGGCCAATGCTCGATGTGTGTCTCGGGTGATATGTGCTCGGGTAAAGATGCCACTCGCACGAGACAAAAGTTTGAGAGGTTCGAGGAGGCTGTGTGGTGCGAAGCAGAGCGCGAGCAGCAGGATGGCGATGGGTGCAGAAAGCGGACGGCGAGGCTACCAAAGGTGGCAGGGGACGAATACGGAAGAAAGCAGTGCATCGCAAAGGATGATACTGCTCGTGCACACAAAGCGTTGGGGGAACGACGTACCTCGTGCGTGCGATCCTTCTTCTTTCTCGCAGCTTGGTCGTCCGCGGGCATCGCGTGCTCGTCGTGCGCGTCGTGCTGCTGCTGCTGGTCTGCCGCGGAGGACTGCGCGAGCGGAGGTGCGGGCGCAAACCTGTCGGTATTGGGAGAGTGGAGCGCGGCGGGGAGAAACGAGGACAGCGAGGAAAGCATCGATCGTGCGGATGGATATGGGTATGGGTATGGCAGTGGGCGCAGCTGCGGCGGGTCCTGCGTCTGCTGCGCGTCTGCGGAGGATGTCGCGGTGTGGGACGCAGTGGGTGTCGCAGTGGATGCTGCAGAGAAACGGCTGCTGGCATGCGCCGCCTGCCACGCCTGCCCAGTCCGAGATCCCATCCCACCGCGCCAAGCCGATCTCCCGCCGCTGCGTCATCCACGCGACCGGCTGCCCGGCCTCGGCCCGTCTGCTCCCGCCCCGCCGCTGACCCCGAGTGCTGACCCCGCCTGACGCCGCCCGGCTGCCCGCCCGACGCGAAACAGGGGCCGAGCACCGAGGCCCCTCCTCGAGGAGCTGCCCGCCCCGGTGCACGCGGGCGCGCACGACGACACCGCCTCATCGCCACCGCAGTCCGCACCACTGGCGGCGACGACGACATATTACGGCTTTCCCGCAACGTGCTTCGCGGTGCCGTGGCACAGCCTTCCATTAATGCTCCGACGATGGGCTGCCGCAGCAGGACCGCAGGGCGCCCTGCGACAATATCCCCCTCGCCATGCGGCGCGGCTCCGAATCATTGTCCTGCGCAGTCAGCACTGCGCACATCCACACCGCTGGTACGATGCTTGCGCTTTCCTCAGGGGCGGGACCTGCGTCGACCAGCTGCTAGCCTCTGCTAGCGCGCCGCGCCGTCCGGCTATCTGCATACCCGGCCCAGCTCTCTTCTTCCCTACGGGCGATCTTGTTCTTGTGCTCTACATAGGGTCCATTCAAGCTCGCCGGCACGCCGCCGCACGGCACGACTCCTCTCTGCAAATCGCGTCTTCGTCATCCCTGCGAGGTGCCGCCGCGCACATACGTTCTCCTAGAACGCCGGGCTTGACAGTGCACGTCCTACGAGTGCGCGGGCATTCCCGGCTCCTCCACCACGCTATCCCCATCTCGAACATCACATTTCCGTATGCAAGCGCATATCGTCACACACAACCTCACAATACCTGCCCGTGGCGTGTTTCTGGTGACTTGTTAAAGATCTAGCTTCCCGCTGGGCGGTGTGCTAGAGCATGCCATCCCCGACAACTTCAAATTCGCGTTTCGTGATCTCGTCAAGGCTTCGCCGAGCTCCTCCGTCCCTCTGTTCATTTAGGTCCCCGGTCCGACAATGTGTGTTTGGCACGTGTCTGCGCGTCTTCCATTACCTGCCCCTCCTGCGTCTGCACGCTATCTCGCAATCGCTCTTGGCGACGACTTTGGGGCGTTGTCGACGACTTCTGTCCCTCCGTGTGGTCGGATCAAATGCCAGCAACATCTGCAGAACAGCCCGACTCGGAATGGCCAACGTTAAAGGCGCTCCGGCGGTTGGCACGCGGCCCCCAAAGTCCCAAACTCATAAACTCACTCTCACCAGTCATCCGACCCGACCGGATATCACGTCCTCCGCGCTTCACATCCACGAAGCCCCATCCCGCGTTCGTCGCAGGCGCCATTCTTCCTGCGTCGCGAGCCCACCGCGGCCCACTCTGCGGAAGTCACGTCGCGAAATGGCTCATTTAGTCAAATTGTGAACAGCTGCGATCTATCGGAGACCGCAGGATATACTCTGTTCCTGGGCCGTCGTGGCCGCGACGACACAGCCGCGACCGCGCCAGCACCCTCAGCAAACCGCTCGACGACCTCCGGTCCCACGAGCAGCTTGCGCCTTCGGGACGTGACTATATGCGCGCCTCGCTTCCGCGGTGCGTCTCGCCGGCCCGTCCGTCCCTGCCCCTCGCTCCCCGCCGCGTAGGCCTGTGCCTTAGGGTCGATTCATGCGTGCCTCCGGTGTCGACTATCGAGAATCTTGGGTGCAACTTGTCGTTGATTTTCAGAGTGCGGCGTTACCGTCAATGAGGCTGGCGAGCGAAGAGAAGCCAGACGACGAGACCCTACGAGTGAGGAATATCATACGAACATTGATGAATGCAGAAACTGTGCATTCCCGGATCTTGCTGCGAGCCCAGGCTCGGTAACGCTCTAGCTGAGCCATCTAGCCATACTTTTCCTCATCTCCGTCTTGTTCTTGGTCTCCGACGCGAGCCACGCATCAAGTTCCTGAGATCACGTCGAGGTTATATACTAATCACCTGTCACATGTGCACATGTTACTCACTGCTGTTTTGCTATTGCCACGCGGCAGACCGTAGCTACAGTCAAGCGGGCTCGCTGCCTCACCAATGTACCCGTAATTCTTTGATGCGGTCTGGTAGAACGGGGCGTAGACGTCCTTGTCAACGGGAACAGACAGACCCAGGCCAGGCATCGCCGGCACAGAATAGCATCTGCGTACGTGAGCGTCCGTGTGCTCGAAGTTGTCGTACAGCTGTCGCAGCGATATCCTCACGAAATCCGTGTACGACGACCGAAATCGCTCCACGCGATATTCGATCCTGCCCTGCCACATCTGCCGCCGTACTCGCGCGCCAGCGCAGCAAAGTCGTGCGGGCAGCGAGTCCGGCCTTTCGACAAGGCGGGCGAACCCCCTCCAGGACGCAAGACACCCCGCCAGCTTGCTGTTTGCCTCCTGGCGGGCGGCCCGGGAGATATCCGCGTACTGGGCGACGTCCAGGAGACCTTTCCAGCGCGTGCCCCCTGGAACATTTATCCGCCATCTTCTTTATGACAGATATCTTCCGTGACCAATGGCTAGAGCTGCGAGCCAACTTGAATCAAACTCTGTGCTGTACGTTCATTTTCATACGAATCGCGACATTATTTGCTTTATCGAGTGCCTAATCTGTTGGTGCAGCCGTGTCCTCCAGAACTTCATGCATAAACCTGCAAGAGCTGATCACTGGCATATATGACGTTCGAGAATAACTTTGGGAAGTGGTGATACAAATACATGAGTGAACAGTGAACAGTACTAGCAAGCTGCTTATCATCGAGCCTCGGCCACTTGTTCCATCTGTAATCCCCAAGAAGCAAAGTCCCATCTTTCAGATGTTTGCTATCAATCCAGTCGAATTTACCATAATTCTCCCAGCCCTCTCCTCAAATGCTAGACTACGACGATGGTCAAATCTGCAGTGAACTCCGGCAGTGATCGTTTGAGCAGGTCTCGGAACGGCTGCCTGGTTTTCATTCTCCAACATGGACTATCTTCACTTTGATGCTCGGAGCACAGACACCCTGCCATGGAAAGCTGTCCTGAGGCATGCAGAGAATGAGTTTCCTAGTGCTTCCAGGTCGTCTCTACGGCTCAACTCTATAAGAATGAGATGAGCTCGAGACAGAGATAACTCCATGACAACTCACCTCTGCCAATGTGCGCATTGTAGCTCGCATATCGTGCGCTACCAACACCAACCAGGCCTTCTTGATGCGGGATGTGCTCCTTCGTAGTCGGGTCCTCATACAGCCTAGCCATACCGAAATTGAACACGTATATGGCAGAATAGTCGACATCTAATCGAGTCGCATTATTTTCAGGCTTGACATTGCGGATTATAAGTCCCCATGAGTGCACGAGCTTAATTCGTGTCAGCCAGATGATTATCAGACCCACACGAGGATATGGAAAGGGCAGTCCTCACCAACTGCAACGCAACCATGCAGATCGTCTTGAGTCTATGTTCACTTCATACGATTTAGCTGTGGGTTCAAGTGTGGCCGCTCAGTCTTACCCGACTTCTATGCATAATCCAATTCTTTCGGACCGCGCGCGCGCACCAAGCATCATTCCCTATGGACCACCCGTGCAGAATCCTCCTGCTCCACAAATACAATACCTGGTCTCCATGCTAAATCCAGGTCTTCCAGGTCCGCCTATCCGATACCGAAGCCGACTCCTTTCACGGAACCATGCTCCTCTGCATGATCCGGCTCTCCCGAACATGGACATTCCACAGACGAACGCGGATTCACAGACCTATCCACGCGGCGTGGTTCCTCTCTAGAATCCGACCTTCCGGACTCTCCTTCACGGTACAGAGCCGTGAGTAATAATCGACCGCTGTATCGGTATCCGGAACGGCTATGTCCTGGGTCCTCCATCACGTACCAAACCAAACGCATCGAGTTCACTGCCACATCCGGCAGGCGACCGGAACCCGGAACCTTCACGCATTGCACATCCTTACCTAATTCACGACAATGGCACGCAGTCTGTCTGGGTTGTTACCATGACCAGCGGGCTGGAGAAACAAAGTAACACCAGGAAAACAGTGGTACGTGATTTTTGCGGTGTCAAGGACCTACGGGTCGTCTCATTGCTTGGTGTCACAGCTGAGACAGCTAGCGGCGGCCGGTGCGCTGGAGTACCGGAATGGAGAGCCGCGCAATGAAAGCCCCCCGGACGAGTGCTTCGTAACAAACGAGCGGAATCTCAAACTTGTAAACATACCACGTGAGCCCATAAAACTTCGGTATACCTCCCCAGGTGGAAAACAGTCGCCCCTGACAGGAGCACGCAGTCCTAGTCCTGGACCGTGTTATCTGTGGGTGGCCGATATCGGCGAGACTATTCGACACGATGCAGCCCAAGACAAACTCGTCATAAACCCATATTACGACATCTGCAAGGAGCGGCTGGATGAGATGCATGTGGACATGATGTTCTGTCAGTTGTCGAAGGTTTCAGATATAAATGGGAACCACCCACGCAGGCTCTTCTACAGGCACAATACACCATCATGCTCGTTCGGCTCTGATAGACAGGCATCCCGACAATTGGACGCAATTCTACAAGGAGCAGGTACCATGCGTAGCGGTAGCTGGTTCGCCTGTTAGTTGTGACCGCACACGGGTGTTGCCGGTGGCTGTGTTGCAGATGCAAATCTTGAAATCCTTCGTGGCACTGGTAATGCTAAATGCATATACATGAGCGAACAATCACAATCCTTTGTAGACTGAGTGTACCGTGATCATGTCTCTTTCTTTGATCTAACTCGGATCGGCGACCAGCCTAGCTCTTGAACTCGATCAATGATCAAACACCATCTGTAGACTGTAACGTGTGAGATATTTATTGGATCACACCATCTCCATATGGTCGGGTAATAGTGCGGCCTTTGTTTTTGGAAGAGGTGGATAATAGAGCACGAGGACGTGGCTTGGCGTGAGTCCGCCTCTCTTCTTTTGACCAGCAGATCTCATGCAGCCGGTGACTGGTCGAACCAGCCCTGAGCCGGTCGCGCATCGTCGGGATTGCAGGATATGCGTGGTTGGCGCAGGTGCAGCAGGACTCATAACCGCCTATACGTTGATCCAAGACGGCTTCGACAATGTACAGATACTGTCGAGAGACGCGTCCCCGGGAGGAGTCTGGGCTGCTCAAAGGGTCTATCCCGGCCTGACAATCAACAAGTAAGGTCTAGTCACGATGTCGTGACCCGAGAGCTAAACCATATCATCAGTGTCCACGGAGAGTTCAGATTTTCCCCGCTTCCTATGCCTCCACCATCTAATGCAGAGGTGACCGGAGGGCGTCTGTCCGGTGAAGATATGAGACAATACATGGGTGCGGCTCTTACCGGGCTAATCCTTACAGAAAACTTATTCTTCTGGCTCAGAGTCTTTCGCTGAGCATTTTCTCAAGGGCAAAATTCGTTACGAAACCGAGGTGCTCGAGATCCGTGTCCAGTCAGACGACCAACAGTGTCGTCAGTGGCACATCACGGTGGAAGATGCACGCAGCAGAGAACAGCAAGTTCTGATATATGACAAGGTAGTCCTATGCACAGGCGTGAGTATCGTCTTTGGTTGGGCCCAGTGGATGCTTTGTCAGACATCTTTGCCGACTACGAATCATCAGGGATGCAGTGAACCGAAGATACCACATCTCTTGTCCCCGACAGCTGCAAGCGATGCGGGATTTATAGGACCGGTCTTGCACTCTTCACAGTTCCGGGCTCAACTCGAACAAATACTGACCGCGGCCCAGCCAAAGACGGAAGATAACCCGGGTTTTGTGCTCGTGATCGGTGGCGGCAAGTCAGCTCAAGAGTACGCTTACGTTTTATTAACTTTGTGTTCGCATGTGTTCACGACCATTTGATCCCACAGTATTTGCGCCTATCTCGCAAACCGGAATAGGAGAGTAGGTATGGTATTTGAGACCGCTGACGCTTTCGTGGCCGCACCCATCGCGTTGCCGGGATTCATTCGGAAGAGCAGGTATGAGCATTTCGCACTTGCTGAGACGGGTTTCCTGAGGGACACGCTAGATTCCTCGCCGTATTATCACCCGACATGAATCTGCGCACAAGACTGGAGTAGGCAGCCTATTTGTTCGGTCCATTCATTGTTTTTCATCGGCATGCAGGCGCTTCCTCCACAACACCTGGCTCGGCAGCAAGATCGTGCACGGGATCTGGAGCGTTCTCCAATGGAGCTCTGTGAGTTCCTTGGTTGATCGCGATCGTAGGGTTCCTGACGGGATCCGCGCCAGTTCGGCGCACTCTCTGTACCCGGTAACTCACCATTGCGCCGGGCGCATTCCCTTTTCTGGGGTATCCGCACAAACGACGAAGGCGTCGGCCGCCCAGACGGCTTCCATGCGTTGGTCAACGCTGGAAAGATAGAGCTCATTGCCCCCGCAAGGGCCGCGTCTTACGGCGCGGATGGGCACTCTGTCGTGCTGAATGATGGGCGAGTAGTCGAGGCAGATGCTGTCATCCTCTGTACAGGCTATACCTCGTCTTGGGACAAAGTCTTTGACAGTGAGTCTTGGACACAATGCAACCTACGCGCTGGCTAAGTGTGCTCTGATGTGCAGAAGTGACAGTGGAGGAACTTGGTCTCAGCCAGCAGAATCTGGTATCCGTGTCGTCCCTGACGACGTTCGGCCATGCTTCATTGTGCGGGGCACCCGCCTCCAAGTATACGGTCACCAATACAAGGACGTCGTCCATATACCGTGGCATCGTTCCCGCGAGGAACATCTTTTACCGGGATTTTGCCATCAACGGCGCGATAGTCAGTAGTATGCTCACAGCCATCCAGTTCCAGCTGATGGTAAAGCATCACCAGTTTACAACAAACAACGGATATACCTTCGAGCTCTGCGCGCATTGGATATCTTCATACTTCCTCGAGGATCCCTTCTTGCGCCTTCCTACGAGCATCGGAGAGGCCCTGCAGGCGACAGAGCGAAGGTCTGCCTGGCTGCGTAAACGTTACCCAGACATGCTTGCGTGGGTCAACCAGAGCTATAGTAGCGACATCGCATTTTGGAGGTGAGTGCAAATGAAATAAAATCCGTCGTCTCGCATTGACTCAACTATGTCCGCAGCTGGCCTCAGCTAACAGACCAGCTATTGGAGGACATGGGATTGCCGAGTATGCGTAGCGGCGGCAACTGGCTCACCTGGCCATTCAAAGTGATCGATCTGAAGGAGATAGAAAGTTTGGGACAGGAACGGGCAGCGAAGCGACTCCAGTACCGCACTGCTTGACTACTGTTTGAGGGTTCCGAAGCCGTCGATCGACAGCGGTTGGGCATGCAAGCGGGGAATGCGAGTCGTGATGTCATGATTGTTGTGAGGATACAGATCTGTGATGAATGCAATGCCAAAAATGTATATACTACACCGTCCGTCCGCCTGTCGCAAGCTTCTTCTCGCAGCACTCTACGCCTGGCTGAGGGGTTCGTACCCGGCACGGCTCCCGCCGCTCCGCCCCAGGCCAAAGCCCATGAGCAGGCTCTTCCGCAACGACTTGCGCCCGCCCTCATGCCCGTCCTCGCCCTCCTCGCGCACCCTGCGGCGCTTCGCCTCGACAAAGCCCTCGGGTGGGACGTCGTACACGCGCTCGTACTCGACGCCGAGCTCGCGCCCGGTCGTCCAGAAGTCCGTGCAGTTCCCGACGACGCCGAGGTCGAACGGGTTCGGCGCCCGCGCCGCGCGCGCGAGCCCGTCTGCGGCCTTTCCGCGCGTGAAGCGGTCGAAGCCGAGCAGGTTCATGAGGAACCCGCTCCCGCAGCCTGCGCAGATGGCGTGGCTGTGGCGGTGCCCGGGCCCGTGCGAGGCCTCGCCGTCGGACGAGGTCTGTTGGTGCCGGTGGTGCTGGTGGCCCATCTGTGAGCTCAGGTTCGCGCCGCCGCGTCCGCCCATGAAGCCGTACCGCCCGAGGTTGGACACCTCGAGGGTTGTGAGCTGGCGGGCGACCTGCCAGAATTGGCTGACAAGCAGGATGATGGTCCATGACAGTTGGAGCGTTGCCCAAACAGCAACGGAGAAGAGGAAGGTATCGTACGATGTGACGGCGCACAGTTCGCTGGGGAGTATGCACGAGGGGGAGATGTTGGTAGGGTCCGTTGTCGCAGAAACTGTGGAGAAATCTGGAAATGATCGTCAGAAGATGTCTACATTCAGGGAACTTGAGCCGGGCTTACAAGCGTAGGTGAGGTAGTCGAATAGCAGAATCCCGATGACAAGGGTGGTTACGAAGAGTAGGAATTGACGATGGTTATTCACACCAACTGATTGATTTTAGCTCAGAATGATGTAGTCACGAGAAATGAGAGATGGTAAACGCACTGCAATTCCATACCCAGGGGCAGTGGCTGTCAAAGGAAAGCTTAGGCTCATTCCGAGTCAAGTAACTAGAATGCCACTAACTGATCGTGTCGGGCAATACAGCGATCGCAAGTACGGCAATGCTTTGAGCGCAAAGGTTTGCGAGCCTGATTTTCCCAGCTCAGAACAGGTTCATTTCCAAACATTTCCATGATGGGATTACATACCATGCACTGGATACAGAACGTCTGCCCATTCAGGCGACCTTCCGAAGCCAGCTCTTCGATGATCTATCATTGACAAGTTGAGATCGCTGGTCACTGGTGACTATCTTGATCAATAGACTCACCGACTTCAGCTCCGCATCACTCGCTGGCTTTGGGCATGTGCCCGCATCCAAACTGATCGCACGGAAGAAGTTGTAGGCACATAACCCGAACATGATCGCAAAAGTCAGATGTGTGAACGCATGCGACTGCGTCTCTGGGCCGGGAATCAGAAACTGCGGAACATCTGATGCCAGTCCACGCACGGTGCACAAGACGGGTCGCCCACGCGTAGGCAACCCAGATCATCGAGGCGGTGATGATTCCCGCGAAGTAGGGGCTCTGTGCGACGCTCTCAGTGTAATTAGCCTTGTCCAACAATACGCGGGTAACAATCTAAGTTCTCGGTCAGGATTCCGTGCTGCGCAGTGAGACGCTGGTCTCTTACATGATGCATGCCGAAGAAGAGCGCCATGGCGAGGATGATGCCGGTGTACCACGGGAGGATCGTCAAGGTCATGAACATGAGCCAGAGGAATATTGTAGGGAGGGTAAATATCGCAATCTTGGTATTACGCTTGAGATGCAGGGTGAGTACGCGTAGAAGGATGAGGACACCACCGGGACTTACATCACTCAGCGGTCGTTTCTTTTTGGTGCCATCTTCGTTCATCCCGCCTTCCTCCAGCGCGCGCTTCCACGCACCAAGGCTTTTCAGCTCAACCGCCATATCCCGCGGCGTCCTTCCCTCTCCATCTGTTGCGCCAAGCTCTGCCCCGCTCTCGACCAGCCGCCTGATGCACAGCCGGTTCCCTCTGACGACAGCCCAATGCAGCGGCGAGAGCCCCGTGTCGTCCTTCAGGTTCGGGTTCGCGCCGTGCTTGAGCAGGAGCTCGACAGAGAGCGCGTCGCCCTGGTACGCAGCCCACATGAGCGCGGTGTGCCCCTGCGAGTCGCGCGAGTCGACGTTGATGGGCTGGTGCAGGAGGTACAGCAGCGGCATCACGGACGACGAGTGCGTCACGAGGTGCAGCGTGTTGTAACCCTGCGCGTCGGTGATGTTCGGGTCCGCGTTGTGCGCGATGAGCAGCTGGATCACGTAGAGGTAGCCGTTGCGTGCGGCCCACTGCATCGGCGTCGCGACGAGGTCGCCGCCGAGCGCGTCGACCTCCGCGCCCTGCTCCAGCAGGTAGCGGCATGCTGCGACCTGCGCGTTGATCGCAGCCCAGTGCAGGGCGGTGATGTTCTGTTCGTCGCGATCTGTGGCCTTGGCCTTTCCCGACTCGATGAGCTCCCGGATGGTCTTTACGTCGCCCCGCTGGGCCGCGACAAAGATATTGACCTGGAGACCATGCGATGAGTGTGGTCTGATTGAGATACAGATGCACGATATGACGCACGTCGGG
Organism: Obba rivulosa; assembly: GCA_001687445.1. NCBI lineage: Eukaryota > Fungi > Basidiomycota > Agaricomycetes > Polyporales > Gelatoporiaceae > Obba > Obba rivulosa. The sequence goes on along the minus strand of KV722411.1, from coordinate 78,282 downwards.
TTCTTGGATCGTCTGCAACGCTTGTGCGAACGTCAGGTGCGTCGCGGATGCAGACGCTGCGTTGACCTCCGTCCCGGATGGATCAGCCTTCGTGCTGACTATCGCGGTTGGGTCGGCCATGCTGGTCGTGGGTGCTGCAAGCAAACGAGTGCAGCTGGGGTATGTAGTTACGAAACGATGAAATGGCTGTACATGCGCTCACCTGCCCTCGACTGCGGACTGGCGTCTCCGACGCTCCACAACCGAACCGGAGCAAATACTTGCAGGCCGGGGGTACAACTCAGGGCCGAGAACACAGATCTCGGTCTCTGTGGCTGTGATTTCTAAGTACAAGCCTCGAAGAAAAAATGGGAAGCAAACAGGATGAGAAAGTTCACCTAAGAAACAAGTGCATGAAAAGGAGCCATGGTGATTGTGAGGAGTTAGTACGGTTCGGTTCATAGACATCGGCATGTCGAACCGAACTGGGACGGTCCAACTCATCCGGTAAGTTACAGGGTCTGCTCCCGACGTCGACGGTCAGCAACATCTTCCACGATGTGAAGACCCAGCTGTAAACACTTTAGGGCTTTAAGGTTACCTGGCACCATATTTTCACGCAATATGCCAAGCAACGTGGTGCCACACGCCGAACTTTCAAACGTCGCGGTTCCCCACATTCGATACCTGGCAATTACCGAGCTAATGGCCCAGATGATCGGATTCCCAGCAAAGCCAGTATTGTCCGCCAGTCACCTCCTTTTGAGAAGCATAGAAGAGTATAGAAGCTGTTTCATCCCAGTCTGCGTTCACAACTCCCGTTGAAATATGACACAGGTCGTCTGCCATATGCCAAATGTTGATTACCGCCAGTCGAATGTTCGTTATATCAAGGTAACCATCATAAGAGTATCAACGCTCGTGGCTACCGTCAACACCGTAATCTACCCTGTGGATGCCCAGTCTGCTATCTAGTGTTGTGCGTGATGTATCGTTCCCCACATAAGGGCATGAGTGGCGTCCGCTGTCCGGCAGCATCCTGCGAATTTGTCCAGCCTCGGTCTTCCATCGTGGTGCGGCAAACGCCCTGAGCCAGCTGTTATTACCTAAAGTCAGCCCGCTTGCTTTTTGAGGCTGCCGCGGGTTGGCTGGAAGCAGTGAGTGCGCCGCACACTGACAGTGATGAAGCTGCCCTCGATCCTCACTCTGCTCTAGCGTCCTGCTCGAGCAACATGTCCGTTCCCGATCAGCTACCTGCGGGCTTCGCTGCTACGCCCTTCGCGGCGCCGAGCGACGCGATCTTCGGCCATGCGCGCAAGCGCAGCCTCAGCAAGCCGAAGCCGATCGAGCAAGATCGACCCCCGGTTAGTATCCAAACGTCACCCGCACAAAGGACACCACCCAAAGCGAGCAGCTCTGCGAGTAGGCCGAGGGAGGTGCCGAGGCCGGACAGCCCAGACGTAGAGACCATCCTAGCAAAGACACCCAAGCCGCGACGGAGATCTTCCACCACATTCTCTTCGCCCGCGCACCATCTGCGTTCCCGCTCCCACTCCACCTTGGCTACGGAATCGACGAAAAGCTCACATTCGAGTGGAAAAGGGAAAGCAAATGAAAGTCTGGATGACGTGTCCGACTACGGCGTACTCATACACCAGGAAAGCCTGCCAGAAGAAGACGCCGAGGAGGAAGAGGACGGGAGCGAATCGGATTCTAGTATCGACATCCATACACCACTTCCGTAGGGATTCTTTCTTGGAACTCGTATTCTTGGTTGACGAGTGATCGACCAGGCACCTGATGTTCCGTGATGGACTACTTTCCCCGCGTTCGAAGCTTCTTCCACCAGGAAGCTCCCCTCAAGGGCCATACCCCTTCCTGTTTGATAATGATGATCCTAGCGAAGTCGACCGAGCTCGCAGCGCATTGAGCATCGTGTCCAATGGTGCGCGCGTCATGCTAGAATCGTCATTCACAGTTCTGATCACCTCGACAGCTACCATAGGATCCATGATGACTAAGTCCGGGTACTGGAAAGACCCCCGTGACACCGAGAGGCGTCGCGTTCGTCACAGGGATGGGCAGCTCTTGCGTGCAGGCATGGGCCTCACAACCGGGCTTGGATGGAGCGACAGGTTATTCTCCACCGTAACTTTACTGAACGTGTCGTGTTAATGTACCTGCTCCACAGTGAGGACGAGGACGCTCCGTCAACGCTCACCCGACGCCTCATATCCACTTCAATCGCAAAGGGTGCCCCCACCGCAGTATCGCGTACTCCATCTCAAGCCTTGCGCGACTCCGTGGTCGCAGGCCTCTCGCGCTCCCCACCCCCTCCGCGCTCACCTCGCAACACATCCACTACCGCCTTCTCCCGCTCCGCCTCCGCCTCTCTCTCCTCTCTCCGCTCCGCCCCTTCTCCCAAGGCCCTCACGCCCGGGCCCCGCATCCCCCGCGCCCGCACGCAATCCAGCGCGACGCGGTCCACGCTCAGCACAAGCACGAGCACGAGCACTCTCTCCGTCGCGTCCACGCTCGACGCGGGCTCCTCGACCGCGTCGCAGTCGAGCTCGACGAGCACCGGCTCCGTCCCGCGCCCGCTGCGCCTCCCGCAGGCCGCGCACCTGCGCCCGCGCCTCAAGCGCTCCGTGACAGGGGCGTCCGTCCGCTCGATCCACTCCCTGATCGAGCCCGGCGCCCGCGCGCCACCCGAGCATCCCGAGCATCATCGCGCGCGGACGCTGTCCAACCCCTCTGTGCTGTTTGCCAGGGGCCCCGCCACCGTATCATCCGGGTTGTCCTGGACAGGCTCGTCTGGCTCTCTTGGCCCGCCCGCGCATCGCCCCACCGCCTCCCCGGCTGCGCAAGGGCGCGGGATCGCCAAGCTCTCACCCGCGCCGGCGCAGACCGGCCCAGCGCCGAGTGGCATGCGGTCGCCGGCGTCCCCCACCAGGCCCCGACCGCTCGTCGGTGGGCCCCGCCCAAAACCGCGCACTGGCACCGGGATGGCGTACCACAGCAGCGCGGCATACTCGGCCAAGCAGGCTGAGCCCCGCCTGCGCAGCATCTCGATGGCATCTACTGCTCCCTATGGTCGGTTCTGAAGTGTCCCGGTATTGCACGTTACTCGTCATTCTCGGAAAGCTATCATCGTTCCTCTTTGACAATATCGCACAATCGTTCTGTCTGGATTCGCATCGCTATGCTGCGCTGTATCTATTTGTGCTCTCAGATGTACATCATTAGTCAGGCCGTCGAAGATGAGTCAGAACGAGGAGGCTACGATATGCAAATCACTCGAGAAATAATGGTTTCTCCTTCATGAACTTTTCGATAATCTCCACCGGAATATCCAAGAGATCAGAAGTGATCTGAGGCGTAAGGGCCGGCTTCTCTACAGAATTGTGTTAGCGATATAAAAGCCAAAACTGATCGCAGTATTGCTTACCACTGTACTGCACTGAAATCGGCGAACTGGGGAGCCTTGAAGAGTTCTAGGAAGATCAGCGGCTCAGTAGGCAGCGTGTTTTTCATGTAGTCACCATACGAGATCGGGAACGAAGCGGTATCTCCGGGCTATGCGATAGTCATTCAACAATAGAACTAACCAGATTGTCGAACTTCGCATCTGGAAGCCAGATGTCCGAGAAGAGCTACTGCCTGCGAACGCGGTCGCGCCCAGTCCCGCTGATAATGTACAACCATTCTATATATATGGCTATGTCAGCAGGGTAGCATCAAAGATCCGAGAAGCTCGACGAACCGTCATACATATGCCAATGCAGCTCTCGCATGCCGTTCGGCTCCACATACACCAGGGCGCTCGCCAGCATGGTCGAGACGGGGAAGTTGATCAGAGTCCTGGATCTTGATCCATCCACCCCCTCCAGGCTCCATCTGCTTTGGCTGTTCGTGCAGGTGGAAGACATGGCATCGGAATCGTGCCTGTGGATCTTTGATCGTCTCTTGCTCGGCATCGCCCAGCTGTGGGGGCGGGACCTTGCTTGGAAGGATGTACGGATCCTTTTGGGGGATATTCCGCAGCACGCTAACGTTCACCCCGAAATGCTGTGCAACAATTTCAAGCGGGGTGCGAGCCAGTCTGAAAGCATGAAGGTTGTACCGGTCTCGTCGAAATTCCCGTCGGTGAGGGTAAACAAAAGCTCGAGACCGTCATCGAGGGCTTGGATAGAATGCAGAATTCCTGGAGGGAAACTACAAGATAAAATCGGGGTCAGGTGCTAGATATCTGGGTCTGAGCCATTGATGGGACCTTTGATATCCGACGCGGTGCCAATCAGGGTCAATGCAACAACGTCGTTAGGTAATGGAACATACAGTTTACGATACGCGCTAGGGGCCAGTCGAATCTCTCTTGCAGCGAGGCCTTTGGCTGTGAACAGCGGTCAGTAGGATTGCCTAAGAATCGACAGCAAATTTTGCTCACATGGCAGAAGATCGGCTATAGTTTGCTCGCGGACCCATCCTCCCTGAATATCATGTCAGGTTTTGCTCGTAACCTAGCAATATGATATAGTACGCACATTCAGCAGACGCGTCTGCGAGAGAGACATGCTCTATTTCGAGCTCACAACGGGACCTGAATACACTGTCATTAATTCATCACGAGAAAGCATGAAGGTAGTAGCTTACATTGATCCGCTGGTGACCCCGCGACGTTATCTAGATTTTGCGCATCGAGTTCATGGTTGCTGTTAGCAAGGAGCGATGCTCCCAGATCGTTTCGCTCTGGTTCTGGATCGCTACCGTTAAAGTTGGCTTCCTGGCCAATGTTCGGGCCGGTGATGGAGCCGCGTTTGAATGAGCGCCATAGTGTTTGCAATCTTGAGGTAAGTAGTGCACCAGGTGGCAAGCGACGGGACTTGACTCCTACAGACTCATGACGGGATAACGGTCCCAAAGGCTTCACAGAGGAATCCTTCTTTGTCGAGGAAGTCTCTGACGTGAGGATCGTTGATCGGCGAAGCCAAGAGAGCTGTAAAAATCAGGAGACATAGCTTGAAGGTCATCTTCGCCGTTTGCGCTCGATCCTTGCAATACAGCGAACTTGAGATGAGAACTCTTTCGCCTTATTATACTGTTCTCCTGAGGCGGTCATGCGCCCGCCTGACGAGCAATTGCAATGCAAACACCCCGCAAGCCCGCCGATGTCCAACGACGGAGAAGAGAGCCGGTAACTTGGGTCAATCCGATCCAATGTAGCGATCATCAGGCACGGAGTGCGTCCCATGCGCCCCGGAGTCATGGGCGTCAGATGTAGCGTGCTGTTTTACGCCTCATGAACACTGCAGTCATCATATTGACCTAAAGGGTTGTTCAGCCGTTAGATATGCCATATGATAGGGGCACCTTCTAACTCCCTTGAATGTCCCGTAGCTTCCTTACTTGAAGGTCTTCGTGATCCGAAGCTGTGGATATGCAGTGTATCAATTCCGAAATGACTCACTATTTGGAATTTACCCAGCGTCCCTCTCAGTGTCGACGGAGCCTTTTTATAGAATCATCTTGCTTCATATGAGTCGCAAAAAGATGTCTGCTCATTTTCAAGCATTTCAGTCCAAGTCGGATCCGCAGACGAGGCAAGAAAAAACACTGTCAGACCCACTTTCTCATCCATGTAGAACGCCGGGTCAGACCTCACTCCCTACAGTCACAGTGCGCTAATTTTACATCCGCCAGGCCTGATATCTCTGTAAACCAGCGATCGCAATAGGTCAACTGTCGGACAGGTCGTTGTTCGGAATCTGCAAGACTGCGAAAACCCAAGTTCAAATGACGCCGTGTCTTGCTGCGTCGAATTCGTCGAAAGAAGGGCTTGGTATGTCCATAACATAGATGAAAACCCAAAACAGTGCACCAGATGCATCATAATACAAGACGTGAGGCAACATGAGTGAATGTGCGAAAGCAAGAGCGCAAAAGCTCGTAAGCGGCCCGAGACGGATTTGGCGCCTGAAGTGGTCGCAGCGCTAGACACATCATCTTCCCTATAGTTTGGTGGAGTTTAAGCCGAAAGCTCCAGGGAAGCGCGAAGATTGTATATATCGGTGTTCGTGGAAGATTGATGAGGTGTCACATTCAGCGGTGTTCCGGATATAGGCCTTTGTCCGCGTTATCGCTCATGGATGCATGGTAAATGTGGGAATATTATAGGACTGGATCCTTTCGCCAAGGTTTAAATACTTCCTGCGGGACGTCAACGGCATTCCTTCATTCCCGTAGCGTTCTCAGGCATGAGTACACCATGGACTTGGTCAGACGGTAGCACTTTAGAGTCAACATTTTGTATCGGCATTACGCTAAACTATGACCAAGTCATGGGTATGAATCTGGAAGCATCGAGAGCCACCTCATCATCCCATTGATATTCTTCGGGGATTAGAGTGCCCTTCTTCAAGAACCTACAGTCGGCCCAATCGAATAACCCGTCGTTCTCCCACTCCTCATATCGCATCCTGTGTAGAAAAAGTCCTCTTATCATCTCGTAATTGGGTTTGTCTTCAAAGGCCAGACTGCGGCTGTGCGCAAACAGCCACGTAAATTCTGGTGGAGACCGTGAAAGTAGCTCATGCATCGCATATCCGGCCTTCATCTCACCCATGCGCCACATCTTTGCCTCGATGCTTGGAGAGTAGATGTCTTGCCAAGGGAGGCGACCATGAAGAAGAGCGAGAAGCGTTGTTCCAAGTGCCTCTATGTCATCTCGACGGCTGAGCTCTGGATAGCGCGGCTCGAGAGTGAGCGATAATGACCTAGGATATCCGAGATGCACGAGATGTACTCACCGCGTCCAAAATGAGAATTGAAGCTAGAATAGCGCGGGGTGCCAATATGTCTGCGATCGTCCCTAAAAGGTATGTGCTTGCCCGTGATCGGATTTACGTAGAGTTTGGACACCCCAAAGTCCAAGAGGAAAAGGACGCTTCGATGTTCATCCATCCCCATGGCGAAGTTCTCTGGTTTGACATCACGGACAACGATACCACGTGAATGCGCGAACTCGATGCGTGTAATCTGTAGACATGAAGCCTCAGACTAAGTTGAAATGATCCTGACGAGTCAAGAAACTCACCATCTGGAGAGCGAGCATGCAGATTGTCTTGAGTGAAAAATTCCCCCTGCAAAACAGTCGAAGCTGGTTCAGGTTTGGGCCCAATCTGTCCATCAACATGACACTGGCCCCGCCCTCCTCGCCGTCCCAACGGGGTTCAAGGATCCCCAAGTGACCTTTCAGCACTCGATATACCTTCGCTTCGTATGGAAGGGCGCATGGTTGATGCAGCTCCTCATCAGGCATGTCTACCTTGATTGCAACTTCTTCGTTCGTAAATAGATGGAAGGCGTTGTAGATCGTGCCTATCGACAGAGACCGATCACATTAGAATGAGGGGTGAACGTCCGTGATTATTTGACGGAACGCACCAAAACTTCCCTCCCCGAGTATCTTGTCGCATTGCCACAAGCCCAGAATGCGATACGGCGTCCAGAAACTTGGATCCTCCTCCTTGTATTTTTGACTATCTTCGACCCGGCGATCCAATGCGTCACAGAGTGCGCGCAGATCATTAACGGAATACGTCGGAAGCGCCGTGTCAAGGCGTACAGAGGATAGAGGACACTCCGGACGTGTGATAAGAGCAGTCTGGAATCCAGCCGCACGAGCGGGCTCAAGCATTCGATACGTGTACGATGTCACCAGTAGAATCTCCGAAGGATCGATACTCGGTTGGCTCGCCTTCACATGGGAGAGAATGGCATCGCAGATTTCTGACCTTTGAGTATACAGATCGCATCGTGGAGTTTCCATCGCGAGCAAGTCGACGTCACTCGGTAAATCAGGACGGACCGAGAACAATGTGTCAGGGAGAGGCAATGCTAGCAACATACGTCCGCATCGCAGCGTCTCTAGCGCAGAGGTGACATCCTCATACAACAGCGGCTGTCGAAGTAGCTGCAGAGCATGCTCCAAAGCGTCGTTATCCGTGGTATAGCCTAAACGAACTGCGACGTCATGTAGCGCACAGCGCATGTTGTCAATTGGTAGAGAGTCGGGATTACTCCGAGTTCTAGAGGCTTCGGAATCCATAAAGAGCTGTATCACCTTGCATCGGGAAACATCACTCTTGCATGTTGGGCTGAGCGACGTAACTGCCTTGAATATGGCAGTGTCCCGATCCTAACACGTCATCAGTAAGTGACATGAGGGTTACATCATAACTTACGACGAGCGATCCTATAAGATCAAACACCACTATGTGGAATTCCGCAGCATGTATTCGAGGACAAATGTGGGCATCCTCCGCCACATCAAAGTCCGGCGAGGGGTCTTCCCATCGCACGATAGACTGATTAGCAAGTTCCTCTGGCAATTTCTGTCCATCGTATGGTATTGCTGTCGCAAACAGGGCGTCGACCGCAGCACACAGGTCGTTCATAAAGACCGGCAAGTCTCCGTAGGTGGAAATCGTACTACTGGCGAGTTGAGGAATATTGGGAATAAACTGCTGCTCTCTTATAGACTTTGATAGTCATAAGTTTGGGAACGAGCATTGCAGTGCGTATTCAAACTTACTTCACGCAAGTGTAGCACCCAATCCGACGTTAAGTGCAACCCTTGCCAGGAATAGTCTGCTTCCAGCCTAGCGCGACATATCCACTTAGATTAGGTAAGGTTTAAAGAATCATAACGTACTGGTAAAATAGCCTCAATTCGGAATATATGGTCGGGGGATTCAAGACATCAAAGTTGCCAAGCACGGGAAGACGTTCGAATATGCTCTCCCCCAAACGGGTTCTTCTTGCATTTGTCCTGCTGGTCTGCTGGCTCCAGGAGTCCCAGTCCTTCTGAACAGCTTCGAGGCCACCCGAGTTACGAGATGCTACATCACTGCGCCTTCTGCGTAGTTCGTCCATGTCTTCGCGCACAGCATGGCAGAAGACTCGGAAACTGGCATCATCAAGGTGGTATGGAAGTGGGTCTGGAACAACCTCGTTTAGCATTCTTGTATCCGGAAGTGCGGGTAGTGTGTGGATGTAGAGAGGTTGTCCATTCGGCTGAATGGGAGGATAGACTGTCAAGGCACGCCTTCCTGTCGCTTCCGCGGGGTACAGCGCGCAATAGAAGCCTCGGTATAGACCCTCCGGTTTCTGTGGTGAGATAACAAAAAGTATGCCCGGAGAAAGCCACGTCGAGACCTTGTCACGATTGAAATCGCTAGAAAGAATATGAAGTGCTAGGAAAGGACGTGTGGTCAATTCTGCAGCTTTCTGCTGGCCAAGATTTGATATCCATTGACCAGCGCCTGTGGGCTGGAGTCTAGCTAATGTGAAAGCTGGAGGCATAGTCTGGCTAAGTGAACAGAACGGCAGAGCGACGTAGCCCGAGGCTTGAGTGTCCCCTGCGTGAGGCTATGAGATGATCTTCCGCGGCGACATGGGGCCCGGTGCTCCGTGGATATGGCAGGACCCCGATATACCCCTCAACATCGATACCAGTGCCAGCCGACACCGCGACACCACTCTCAGAATCGCCTCAGGACCCATCTTAGTCTTGGCGATCCGTGGGTATGACGAGACTGAAAATGGCATAATCCAGCGCCGAAACTTGATGAGCCTTCAGCTCTCCTCGTCCTACAACAATGGGCAAACTTTACAGGTGTTTGCGCAAGGTAGGCCCGCCTTGCCACAAAATTGACACGCGAAAGCCTGCCGTGACAACGGCCGTCAGTACTTGGGCTTCTCTGACGTCGCTCCGTCCGCAAGTGGTATTTCTCGTCAAATTGTTGTTAAAACAGCTATACATCGTTGTCGACTTCCACATAGACGGCTCTTGATGCATTTTTCCAGCAAAATCGGCGTTCGGCCAAGCTTCAGGGTACGATTGCTCATACGAGAAGAAGTCAAGTGTTTCTGGTCCGACCCTCATATCCTAATGCGGGTAAGTGTCCGGGTGTCGTAATCTCTCGATCTGGGACATCTTGGGGGATATGCCGGGGTCCTGTAAATTGGCGCTCGCGGTTCTGTACAATCTTCTTGTTCCGCCCTTAGCCCGCTGACATAGAGACGTTTGGAGATAAGAATCGTTGTGGGTCATCGAGTTTGTGTCAGCAGCTTAACCAGGCAGAAGTGCTGAGCCTCACAGATGCACTGCTCCCAATTACCCAGATGCGGATCAACAAGGTCCGAGCTTGAGGATGCTGACGCACTTCTCATTTGGTTTAATATATGTTGTTGTTCTGTTGCCATATCGGGTTTACATCTCACAAGCCACAAAAACCCCGTTCCCGACTTGGAATAATCACCTTTGTCTTGCTATTTATTGCAGATGTGACTCGACGTCGAAAACAGAGCGATCAAATCCAGGATGTGGCACAGTTCCCGGACACGGGAGCACCTTTCTTTTGTCTGTCCTAACTGATAGGAATCAGCTTCTAGGATCCTATGATTCGCGCCTTCGGCCTCACATGTGAAGTCCGTGAGGCATCCGAAAACTAATCGGTGCTGCACTCGTATGGAAGCAGGACAAGTTATCCACGGTCGCTCCCGTCCGTTCATTTTTGCAGACATCAGCTTGCTGTATAGATGACTGATTGTTCCTATTTTGGCCTTAGATGCACGAACACGCAGCACGGGTGCGTCGCATGTTCTCCGACAGACAGGCCAGCATACATACGGGAAGTGTCTAAGCGCCCTGTTCATTGGCTACGGTAGTTAATGGGCCTCGCCGATCTTTCAGATAGATGCGTGATGCAGCTGGCTCTCCCAGCATTACACATATTTGGGCAATCACTCTATTGCGCAGTCGTCTGAGCTGAGGGTTTACATTAGTTGGTGGGAAAACGCCTAGTCTTTGCTTATAAGAGGACAGCGATTCTGCTAGAAGTCCTCGCGTTGCTTGCTGCATCATCTCCTGCGGCGACCACATGGATAATCCGCAAGATACACGACCTCAAGGCTATACTGCCGCGCCGAGCACTCCAGGTGCTTCAGCATATCAAGATGCTCGATCGAACGAACATCCTCCCTATCAGCAGGCTACAGCATATGACCCTACCGAGCAGTACCATCCATACACTTTACAGAATCCAAATCCACCCGGTCTCTACTATCTACCATCCCAGCAGAATCCTGGGGCTCCATATCATTCACCTGTCTCTGGAAATCTTGGCACGTACTATCAAGGCACCGCACAGAGCCCTCAGAACATGTACTACGCAACTGATCCGCGGAACTTTGGTAGCGTATGTTACACCATGACTCAGCAATGCCCCGGAGTTCAGAATATACTTCCCCACAGGTTCCCGGCTATGCAGGCCACGCAGTTTTTCCCCAAGTCCCGGGTGCTCAGTACGTTCCTCAGTATGGAGTTGTACCTCAAATCCATGGCACAGGTACTCCTCAGATTATTGGGGATGCTACACACCCCGCCCATATGCAGATGCAGGGTGCTCCTTATCGTATCGCTGCCTCGCAGAATCAAGGTGCATTGCGATACGTAGACCCTCAGGGTGTCCGCGCTTCGCATCATGGAATTACTCTCCGAGATACCCCAGCTACGTACTACGGCTCGACTACTCCACAAACCTCTGGCGTTCCCATGTACACAGCGCCACCTTATGCTCAGGCAAATGCTCCACAGCTGAGCTCCTCGTTTCAGAGTGTGCCCGGTCCGGGCGTGTTCATATTTTATCGGACTCAGCGGCTGGCGTTCACCACAACATCTGGCAAATTACTCAATCCCAGTTCCACCAAACATATATGTCTCATTCATGATATCCACGACGATTCAGACGGGCACAAGTCAGCGTGGATTGTGCCTATTACCTCGGGCTCAAGGAGCGGAAATGGGGTGATCAAACGAAATTCTGAAGTGAGTTACTGTTCGTTATCGCATGTCATGGTTTCCGATGTTTCTGGCAGTTGAAACCGAATTGGTGGATCCCAGTTCAGTGGATAACTGCGGCCGGGCCACTAGATCCCCCGCCGGATAAATGTTATACAAGTGCGGGATACAAGAGAACGCGGCAGCCGATCCGTGTGCAGTACACGCCTCCACTTGACCCGTATATTCCGGGAGGAGGCCGCATCCCCGATCCGAAGCCCTGTTACATATGGGTTGGAGACATTGGGGAGGCGATTCCTTGGGATATTGTCATACGAGAATACCGTTTAAACTTCTGTTACAACATCGACTCGGCAAATATCGACATCATACATTCGGAGATGAGACGCTGTGAGTCATTGAACTTCCAATGCCTGAGAGGCGCTCGCTTATGTTGCATCGTCACAGGGAGTTCCACGTATCCAGCTCCCAAGAGAGATGCTGATAAGATACCCGATAGGTGGGGTGAGTCATATCCTCCACCACCAGATGAATAGCGCGCTGTCCACTTGAAAGAATGTATATATATCGCTCTCAGATTCCTAACTATCGACGTCGTTACGGGTTTGCTTCGTGTCCTGCTAGCTTTCATGCCATTGGATCTCTACTATGTTTTGCACCCCATGGATGCAAATATCGGCGTCCGACAGCCGCACCCGCACGGGTGAGATAACGTAAGAGAATAAACAAGGACATAGTATTCGTCCATCTTCCGCAACTTGGAAGCTTCTGCGAAGACGCCAGCACTAACCTTTTACAGTTGTTTTCATAATAATGATAGGCACACCTCGTCAAAAAATTACATGCGTGCGGATTTCGGCAGACTCAAGAGATACGCGAAATCAGATAGTCTCTATACATGGAAATGGTCCCTTCCAGTGTCAAGAGATTGTAAGGGAAAGTTGACGGGGCAGATACTTCGGGGTGCGTACATTGACAAGGTAACCCGAGAACAGCGAAGCCTGCATCTTGCAAGATCTGCATGTCAGGAGCACTATCAGGATATAGACTTATTGCTTGGAGACACTCTTTAAGCGTTCTATCTTCCGTACAGAGGCGAAGACGATAACGGAATTCCTATAGCGCACACCGGGTGATCTTCGACTCGGAACGGTCTGAAGCATCTCAACCACATCAGGAGAATGTCGAATCTGCTTTCGCCTTCCGTGCCACTTCCAGGCACTTTCTCGTCTTTGCTGTGCACGAAAGGCTGCGACAGCGGGCGGCAAGACGTAAAAGACTCAGGAAGCGCGCCAAGCCAACGCGACATTTTCCTGAAGTTCCGAACATAGGCTTTGGTCCTCGTTCTCGCTCATAGATGCATGGTAAATGTGGGAATGTTATAGGACTGAATCCTTTCGCCAAGGTTTTACTTCCTGTGGGACGTCAACGGCATCCTTCATTCCCGTAGCGTTCTCAGGCATGAGTACACCATGGACTTAGTCAGACGGTGGCACTTTAGAGTCAACATTTTGTATCGGCATTACGCTAAGCTATGACCAAGTCATGGGTATGAATCTGGAAGTATCGAGAGCCACCTCATCATCCCATTGATATTCTTCGGGGATAAGAGTGCCCTTCTTCAAGAACCTACAGTCGACCCAATCGAATAACCCGTCGTTCTTCCACTTCTCATATCGCATCCTATGTAGAAATAGTCCTCTTATCATCTCGTAATTGGGTTTGTCTTCAAAGGCCAGACTGCGGCTGTGCGCAAACAGCCACGTAAATTCTGATGGAGACCGTGAAAGTAGCTCATGCATCGCATATCCGGCCTTCATCTCACCCATGCGCCACATCTTTGCCTCGATGCTTGGAGCGTAGATGCCTTGCCAGGGGAGGCGACCATGAAGAAGAGCAAGAAGCGTTGTTCCAAGTGCCTCTATGTCATCTCGGCGGCTGAGCTCTGGATAGCGCGGCTCAAGAATGAGAGTAGTAGTCTAGAGTACCCGAGATGTACTCACCGCGTCCAAAATGAGAATTGAAGCTAGAATAGCGCGGGGTGCCAATATGGCTGCGACCATCTCTGAAAGGTATGTGCTTGCCCGTGGTTGGATTTACGTAGAGTTTGGATACCCCAAAGTCCAAGAGGAAAAGGATGTTTCGATGGTCATCCATCCCCATGGCGAAGTTCTCTGGTTTGACATCACGAACAACGATACCACGTGAATGCGCGAACTCGATGCGCGTGATCTGTGGACATGAAGCCTCAGACTGAGTTGAATAACCCCCACTCAAAACAGCTCACCATCTGGAGAGCGAGCATGCAGATTGTCTTGAGTGAGAATTTCCCCCTGCAAAACAAGCGAAGCTGGTTCAGATTTGGGCCCAATTTGTCCATCACCATGACGCCGGCCCCGCCCTCCTCGCCGTCCCAGCGTGGTACAAGGATCCCCAAGTGACCTTCCAGCACTCGATATACCTTTGCTTCGTACGGAAGGGCGCATGGTTGATGTAGCTCCTCATCAGGCATATCTACCTTGATTGCAACTTCTTCGTTCGTAAAAAGATGGAAGGCGTTGTAAATCGTGCCTGTCAACAGAGACCATCCACATCAGCATGAGAGCGAATGTCTGTAATTACTCGATGGAACGCACCAAAACTTCCCTCTCCGAGTATCTTATCGCATTGCCACAAGCCCCGAATACGGTACGGCGTCCAGAAACTCGGATCCGCCTCTTTGTAATTTTGAACATCTTCAACCCGGCGATCCAACGCGTCACACAGTGCACACAGATCATCAGCCGAATAGGTCGGAAGTGCCGTGTCAAGGCGTATAGAGGATAGAGGACAGTCTGGGCGTGTGATAAGGGCAGTCTGAAATCCAGCCGCACGAGCGGGCTCGAGCATTCGATACGTGTACGATGTCACCAGTAGAATCTCCGAAGGATCGATACCGGGTTGACTCGCCTTTATATGGGCGAGAATGGCATCACAGACTTCTGACCTTCGAGTGTACAGATCGCATCGTGCGGTGGCCATCGCGAGCAAGTCGACATCACGAGGTAAATCAGGACGAACCGAGAACAATGTGTCAGGGAGAGGCAGTGCTAGCAATGCACGTCCACATCGCAGAGTCTCTAGCGCAGATGTGGCATCCTCGTACAACAACGGCCGTCGGAGTAGCTGCATAGCATGCTCCAGTGCGTCGTCGTCCACGGCATAGCCTAAACGAATTGCGACGTCACGTAGCGCGTAGCGCATGTTGTCAATTGGTAGAGAATTGGGATTGCTTCGAGTTCTAGAGGCTTCAGAATCTATGAAGAGCTGTATTACCTTGTATCGGGAAACTACGCTCTTGCATGTTGGGATGAGCGACGTAATTGCCTTGAATATGGCAGTGTCCCGATCCTAACACGTCATCAGTAAATGACATGAGAGTTGCATTACAACTTACGACGAGCGATCCTATAAGATCAAATACCACTACATGGAACTCCGCGGCATGTATTCGAGGGCAAATGTAGGCACTCTCCGCCACATCAAAGTCCGGCGAGGGGTCTTCCCATCGCACGACAGACCGGCTGACAAGTTCCTCCGGCAATTTCTGTCCATCGTATGGTATTTCTGTCGCAAATAGGACGTCGACCGCAGTGCGCAGGTGGTCCATAAAAATAGGTAAGTCTCCATACGTAGAAATCGCACCACTGGCGGCTTCGGGAATATCGGGAATGAACTGCTGGTCCATTATAGACTGCATAACCATAAGCTTGTGCAACGAGCAAAGTAGTGCGCATCAAACTCACTTTACGCAAGTGTAGCACCCAATCCGACGTTGAACGCACCCCTTTCCAAGAATAGTCTGCTTCCAGTCTAACGTCAAACAATATCAGCTTAGGTTATACAACATTCAAAGAATCACAACTTACTGGTGGAATAGCCTCAGCTCGGAATATATGGTAGGGGGATCCAAGACGTTCAAGTTCCCAATCGCGGGAAGACGTTCGAATATGCTCTCCCCCAAGGGTGCTCTTCTTGCCTTGGTCCTACTGGTCTGCTGGCTCCAGGAGTCCCAGTCCTTCTGAACAGCTTCGAGGCCACCTGAGTCACGGGACGCTACATCACTACGCCTTTTGCGCAATTCGTCCATGTCTTCGCGCACAGCAAGACAGAAGACTCGAAAACTAGCATCATCAAGGTGGTAGGGAAGTGGATCTGGAACAATATCCTCTAACATTCTTGTATCTGGAAGTGCAGGTAGTGTGTGGACGTATAAAGGTTGTCCACTCGACTGAAGGGGAGGGTAGACCGTCAAGGTACGCCCGTCTGTCGCTTCTACGGGAGACAGTACACAATAGAAGCCCGTGTATAGACCCTCCGGTTTCTGCGGTGAGACGACAAAAAGTCTACCCAGGGAAACATACGTTGAGACCTTGCCAGGATTGTGATAATCACTAGAGAGAGCATGAAGTGCTAGGAAAGGACGTGTGTTCAAGTCTGCAGCTTTCTGCTGGCCAAGATTCGATGCCCATTGACCAGCGCCAGTGGGCCGGAGTCTGGCTAATGTGAAAGTTGGAGGCATAGTCTGGTTGAGTGAACAGAACGGCAGAACGACGTAGCCAGGGACTCAAGAGAGTCCTCTGCGTGTGAGGTTATAGAACTGAGACGGGCCTACCACTTGATTGCGCAAGAGACGGGCCACGCGCGGCGCTCCGTAGATATGGCAGGACCCCGACTCCTCCTCGGTATACTCTTACACGTTTGGTCCAAACGCTACATGGACACTATTATCGCTCGACCGGTAATGTACGATTTTGGAAAAATCGCACATAGCTCGATACTCATATGAACTGAATTCGGCGGTCTCTCATGGGACCACCTGCCCCACCAGCACGGGATGTGCCGCAGCTAAGGAGTGACCAATCAGCGGGCTTCCCGAGGTTAGCTAAAACTCCGCCCATTAGTGATTTGTTCGTCAGGACGCGCCTTTTATTATGAAACAGCTGTCAGCTTTCCAGTCGCCCGACTTATATAGACAACTTTCGCAGCGTTGTCAACTTCCGTCGTAGACGCAAACGCTCTTGACGCGTCTAGCCAGGGGAATTCGTTTCTGGCATCTGTGTGGTTTCTTTGATATTTCTGGCGATCTTCAGGGGTCCGATTGCTCATAGGGAAGAGATCGATAGCTCGGATCCTCATATACTAATGCGTGTAAGTGTGCAGGTGCCGAAATCTGTCGATCTGGGATTGAGACATATTGGAGGATATGCTGGGGTCCCGGAAGGGTGCTCTACACAGTCTTATCGCTCAGCACGTAGCCCGCTGACATAGAGATGTGTTCTCAGCAGATAAATGAGCGTCTTGGAGCTCGAGTCAGCGACTTTAGCAGGCAGAAGAGCTGAGCCTCACAGGATCACTGTTCCCAATTACACAAATGCGGAACGACAAGGTCCGAGCTTGAGCCTGCTCGATGTACTTCTCAGTTGGTTTAGCACATATTGTTGTTCTATTGCCACGCAGGGTTAGTCCATCGCAGGCTACGAGAATCCTGTTCGCAACTCGGGATAACTATCATTCTCTCCTTACTTATTGCAGATGTGATTAGACATCAAAATGGAACAATCGAATCCGGGACCGGGCACGATTCCAGGGCACGGGAGCATCTTTCTTCCTCACCTGTCCCGACAGATAAGAATCAGCTTCTAGGATATTAGAATTGCACTTCTCTCCGGCCATGCATGTGAAGTCCGTGAGGCTTTCATAAACTAATCGGTGCTGTACTCTTATGGGAGCAGGACAGAATATCACGGTACGCTTGGACCCGTTCGTTGGCGGTGATTGACAGGGACATCAGCTTCTTCCTGTACAGTTTGCCCGATTGTCCCTATCGTCGGATAGACGCGCAGAAATGCAGCCCAGGTGCGTCGCATGTTCTCCGGCAGATACATACGTATGGGAAGTGTCTGAGCGCCCTGTTCATGGGTTACGATAGTCGATGGGCCTCACCGATCCTTCGGACGGATGCGTTAGGCGGCTGGCTCTTCCAGTGTTTCACAACGATAATTCTCTTGCAGACTTGTCTGAGTTGAAGGTTTGCAGCTGGTGAAAAACGTTCAGTATGTGCTTATAAGGAGATTGCGATTCCGTTAGAAGCCCCCGAGGTGCTTGCTGCATCATCTCTTGCGCATGCAACATGGCTGATCCACAAGGAACTGGTCCTCCAGGACATCCTGCCGCGCCGAGTGCTCCAGCTGCTTCAGCATATCAAGATGCTCGATCAGACGAAAATCCTGGGTGCTGCGACGGCGGTGACTATAATTGGTTACACGTACACGCCACTGTGGGGATGCGAGCATACCAGGGAAGACGCACGTGTAATGAATATCATGTTACCGGGCTCAATAAATGTACATTACAGCCACGACATAGAGATATATCTGGAAGTATCGAAAGCCACCTCGTCAGCCCATTGATATTCTTCGGGGATGAGTGTGCCATTCATCAAGAACCTAGGGTCGACCCAATCGAACAATCCGTCGTTCTCCCACCCCTCATCCCGCATCCTGCGCAGGAAAAGTCCTTTTAACATCTTATAGTTTGGCTTATCTTCAAATGCCAGACTACGGCTGTGCTCGAACAGCGCCGTAAATTCGGGAGGAGACTGTGAAAGTAGCTTGAACAGCGGCTCCCCAGCCTTCATCTCACCCAGCCGCTGCATCTTTGCCTCGACACTAGGAGCGTATATTCCTTGCCATGGGAGCTGACCATGCAGCAGGAAGAGAAGCGATGTTCCAAGTGCCTCTATGTCGTCTCTGCGGCTGAGTTCTGCGTAGTGTAACTCGATGTTCAGCATCGGTGGCCTTGGTGTTTCGAAGCGTACTCACCGCGTCCAAAATGAGAGTTATAGCTGGAATAGCGAGGGGTGCCAATATGTTTTCGATCCTTCCTGAAGGCAATATGCTTGCGCACGATCGGGTCTACGTAAAGTTTCGAGATTCCGAAGTCGTAGAGGTATAGAATGCTTCGATTCTCGCCCATTCCCATGGCGAAGTTCTCTGGTTTGACATCGCGGACAACGATGCCACGTGAATGTGCAAACTCTATGCGCGCAATCTGTTGAGATGGAGGTTCAAGTAAAGTCCCAATAAATTTGACCTGAGACTCACCATCTGGAGGGCGAGCATGCAGATTGTCTTAAGTGAGAACTTGCCTCTGCAGAAGCTGCGAAGCTGGTCCAGATTTGGACCCAACTTGTCCATCACCATAATACCGGCACCGCCCTCCTCGCCGTCCCAGCGGGGTGCCAGGATCCCGAGGTGACCCTCCAGCATTCGGTAGATCTTCGCTTCGTATGGAAGGGCGCACGGTTGGTATGCCTCTTCGTCAGGCATGTCGACCTTGATTGCAACTTCTTCATTCGTGAACAGGTGGAACGCATTATAAACAATACCTTCGAAGGTATTGCATACGCATCAGCATGAGAAGTGAATGTTCGATGGCTAGTACACCGTACCGAAACTACCCTCGCCAAGAATCCGATTACATTGCCACAGACCGCGAATGCGATATGACGGACAAGCATATGGATCGTACTTGTATGTTTGTGCATCTTCCGATCTGCGATCGACGACATCGCAGAGCTCATGCAAATTACTGGCTGAGAACGTAGGAGGTGCCGAATCCAAGCGGACTGAAGACAGAGGACATTGTGCTCGGGTGATAAGGGCGGTCTGGAACCCGGCCTCACGAGCAGGCTCTACGATCCGGTAGGTGGAAGAGGTTACGAGGAGGATCTCCGAGGGATTGATATTCGGGTGAATCATTCGCGCCTGGTTGAGAAGGACGCTCCAGATGTTGTGCTCTTGATTGTACAAGGCGCCGCAAGCAACCTCAACCTCAAGGAAACAAGCGACCACGGGCAATCCAGGATCGATAGAGAATAGCGTGCCGGGGAGAGGCAAGACCAGCAATGCGAGCCCTCTGAGTCGCATAGTCTCCAGAAGAAATGCGGTGTCCTCGTATAGCAGCGGTCGACGAAGTAGTGTCAGAGCATGATCCAACTTGCAGTCGTCCACGATATATCCCATACGCATCGCAGCACCCTGCAGCGCACGTCGCATGTTGTCAACGGGTGCAGTGTTGGGATTTTCCCGAGTTGCGTACGCTTCGCATTCGATGTAGAGCTGTAGGGCCTTGTACCGGGAAGGTATACTCTTACCTCCCGGGACCAACGACGAGATCGCATTAATGATGGCAGTGTCCCTGTCCTAAAATCAACGCGTATGTCAATGAACTACATTCTGTCATATGATGGCTTACGACGAGAGTGCCTATTAAATCAAGCGCCACGACGTGAAATTCTCCAGCTGGTATTCGAGGACAATCTATGGGATGTTCCGGCGCATCGAAATCTGGGAACGGTTCTTCGTATCGCAAGATCGATTCACCCCCAAGTTCCTCAGGAAGGCGTTGTCCATCATACGGGACTTTAGTGGTAAAGAGGGCAGTGACCGCTGTACGCAAGTTGCGCTCGAAGTGCGGCAAGTCTCCATAAGGGCGCACCGCATCTACGGCGAGCTTCGGGGATATATAAGTGCAGTCTCCGCTCTTTATGAAATTCGACGATAATGAGTTTTGAGAACTGTGATGGATAAATCCCGAAACTCACTTCTCGGACCTCTGCTACCCAGTGAAATGTCAAATCCACTCCGTGCCAAGAATAATCTGTTTCTAATCTAGGCCCGGCCCCCACGGGTTAGCGCCACACGTAGCAAAAGGTATCAAGTACAATTCACTCACTGATTGAATAGCCTCATCTCAGGCAGAATAGAAGGAGGCTCTACGACGGAAACTTCTCCAGGCGCTGGAAGATGTTCGAAAATGCTCTCCCCGTGCCTAGTTCTTCTGGGTCTCTGCCCCTTAGCCCTGCCGCTCCAAGTATCCCAACCTTCCTGAACACGCTCAACACCTCCGGAATTACGAGCAGCAACGCCGTGTACTCTCCCGTAAAGTTCGTTCATGTCCTCGTGCACAGCAAGATAGAACTGGTGGAAACTCGCGTAGTCAAGCTGATACGGAAGGGGGTGTGGCACTGCGTCCTGCACCAGCTTGAAGTCGGTAAGAGCAGGTAGTGTGTGAACATAGAGAGGCTTTCCATTCGAATTGATGGGAGGATTGACCGTCAGAATGCGCGATTCTGTCTCTTTTGTGGGAGATAATGCGCAGTAGAATCCCTGGTACAGGCCCTCCGGCTTCTGTGGTGAAACAACAAAAAGCCGGCCCAGAGATATGCATGTTGAACCATTTCCGCCATTCTGATAATCACCTGATAGCGCATGGATTGCTAGAAAGGGACGTGTAACCAGATTCGCAGCTGTGCGCTGACAGAGCGTCGAGAACCATTCTCCGGAGTCGGGTTGGAGTTTGGCTAGCACTAAAGTCGGGGGCATCATCTTTCCAGAGCGCAATGTGAACGGGTCGGATGGAATACGATAGTCCGCAACTGCGAGTGTTCTGCTCTGGGTTTAGTAGGAGTTGAAGCGCTCTTCCACGTTTTCCCTGGCCGCACCTAGAGAAGAAGACGCTTCGTGAGTAGCTCCATTCCGAAGTTTGCACTGTTTTGACCACATGGATCACGAACCCAATATACTAAGTCACCGTCCTGGAGCTGCGCGTGAACAGGCGTCTCTTGTCCAAGTCGGCAGTGACCTAGATCTGTAAAAGCAATCTGAGGTGATCTCTTCTCCGACACTTCTGAGAGGGAAAGAAACACCAATTTTGGCTTAGTGATCATTATACACAACAATCAGAAATTGATGGAACGAAGGAAGGCAAAAAAACACATACATGCATTAAGGCATGGTCGACTCACGGTGTTTCCTGAGATTCCCATTTGTGAGCGCGATGGAGAGCGCCCATCGGAGTTTGAAACTATCATGTGTCGTCGCAGGGTGACTTGCAAACAATTCAACGCGAACCATCAGTCTTCTAGCAGATTGCTACGGGTGCTGTTGACATAGGCAATTAGTTCACACCCTGAGCACTGCCTGCATGACGATGAACATGTGAGACCTGGCCACTTCCGGTATACTGACATCATGCCTGCATCTGACTACTCTGGATCCGGGCACGCTGATCTCACCAACATGTCCAGGACATGTTCCTGGCCCGTTGCTTGTGCTTCTCCGAGCCGATCTGAATCATGGAACCACCTGTGGTATTAGATGCTACTTTGGACGATTTCTCGTGCCGAGGGGTAGCATGCGCTGATGCTTCCCTGATTCCGATTAAGGATGCTGCCACGAGTCGGTGAGTCACCCACTTCCAACTCTATAAATGGTTAATTTGCCAACTAACTGGATGGGCAGGACTTCGATACCATGCACGCTTTACGAAATATCGAGATTGTTTAAGGCATTCACGCTGTGCGATGCAGTGATGCATGCGCGGCGTCACAAACAAATGGCTTTTGTTATTTCAGATGGGGATATTGGTGTTTTCTACTGCTCTGTCAGGGACCTGTGGACCTCATCGAATCCCAAATACACGGACTTTATTATCATTGGGACTTCTTGTCTGGGGTGTCGCCATCTCGGGCTCGCCTTCGTTCGAGCGAGATATTGTGTGTGAACAACGTTTCTGCCTCTCTTAAAAGACCGTACTTCGACCGTAAGCCTCCTAGCCGCTTGGTTGTCCTGCTCTTCTGCATTTGCTATGGCTGGTTCTCAGGGCTTTGGCACCCCCGGCTATCCGCACGTTCCAGGCGACCCTAGCGCCCCAGGATATTCAGCCCCTCCGCCGAACCAGGCTCCTCCGTATTACCAGCCGGCGTTGTACGGATCACCTCCTCCTCAATATTATGCATTCTCGCAGGGTCCCGCCGCTCCCTACGATCCCGCAATGGGACAATATACGGGAGCTCCATACTCACAGGGGGTTCCGCAGAATCCGAACGCCTTTTACTATCCGCCCATTCCCCAGAATCTGAATACCGTGTCCTATGTACCTGTCCCGCTGCAGAACCAGGGTCTTTCTCAGCACGCCCCTTCTGTCCAACACCCGAGCGTTCCTTGGCATGCAAGTGTTCCGCCGCACCGAGGTGCTACTTCGTATGCGGTTTCTCCACAAGTCGCAAATGATCCATATCGCACAAGCGCTACATACTACCCTGGTGCTCCCCATCATGCGGCCTCTCCGCAAGCCCAAGTTGACCCGCGCTATGTGCCTGCACCTTCTGTTCCGCCACAGCCCTCGGCCCCCCAATATCCCTTACCTGGCACCTTCATTCTGTATCAGCCACGACGCGAGACATTTAGTACGACGTCTGGCAGGGCGCCCGGCCCCGTTGGATACCAACGTCCTTGTCTTGTTCACGATGTCTTACGTGACTCGCAGGGAGTTGTATCGATTTGGATTGTGCCCATGACCTCCGGCTGGCATGACAGAGGCGAAAATGTGAAACGGAAGCAGCAGGTGAGGGTCTTCAATAGGGTTTATTCTTGTACGGTGCTCTGATGCTTATAATAGCTGAGAGAAAATTGGTGGCAGCCTATCGAATGGCACACTCAAGCAGAGAAACCCACAATTCCGCCGGACAAATGTCTGGTCACCAAGTCATCAGGTGCTATTGGATATATCACTCGCAAGCCTATTCCTCTCCAATATATTGCTCCTCCTCCGGGTGAAAATTACACAGCATCACGAGAACGCATTCCCGGCATCAGACCTGACTATCTTTGGGTTGGAGACATCGGAGAGCCTATCCCTCTATCTGATGCCGGGGCTTTGATGAATCGCATTTTATACCCCTACTACGACATCGACCAAGAGTATCTGAGCACTTTGCACTCAGAGATGGCGTACTGTGAGGTGGTCTTGACTTCTTACGAGACTCGAACTCATGCTATCTCGTCGCAGGGAAGATAAACGGGCCTTCACCTCCCAAAGTTCCGGGGGACTTGATCCCGGAATTCTGGGGACCTGCTTACGACGCACCGCTATCCAGGGCGACGAGGTGACTGGTCAGCCTTTGGCTCTGTTTGAATGGAAGGATTTAGCTGCCTTAACCTGCTTTATGTAACTATTGAGTCGCACCATACATTATCGATGATCAGGCAAACCGTCTGATCCCGTCGTTTCTCGTCCATAACAAGAACGCCCGAACACTAACATCATCCGAGCGATTGAAGAGAGGAAAAATATTGGTTACAGGTGAAATAAACTCCTTGTAGGACGTGAATGTATGTACATAAAGTGGCTGGTCTTTGTACTGAAAGGGGGGTATACGTTTAGCATGTGTGGCTCGGAATTGGGAGCACCGCTCAGAGTCAGGATCAATCCGGCGGACTGTCCATCCAGCTTCTCAGTCGAGACTGCAAATATGTAGTCTGCGGAGAGACTTCCAATATTATGACCTATGTCTGGAATGTCGCTTAACAGGATATGTAAGGCCAAGAAAGGACGCGTCGCCAATTCAGCTGCCTTCTGTAGTCCGGACCAAGAACGAATGCGCGCGGAACTGGAAGCGACGGAATTAAGTTGCACCACGACAAAAGTGGGCGCCATATCGTTTAGAAGTTGAGACTGGGAAAAAAAACCAAAGATCCAGGCGGGGGCAGGATCTCGGTCTGATCGTGTGGCGTACTGGCGCGGCATCATGCGTCTCTCCCACGCAAGGACACACGCGGCGACTGCGGACGAATCCGTCGAATTCAGCCTCTCGCAGGTTGAGACCTAATCTTCGGCTTTGTGAATTTCTAATTATCAGATCCTAGCGCTGTGCCTTGGCATGTCCTTGTAAATGACAAGCTCTGATTCCATTCGCGGTTCCAATGATATGATGTGCCACTTCGGAACCGAGAATCGATCGGCCAGTGGGATACTTGGATGCTGGAACACCTTTTGTACGCATTCGGAATTCTACTGCTGCGCCATCTAATGATAGGAGTCAGCAGAATATGGAGGGCACACATGAACTAGAGTTTGACTATCGATACCCCTGCAGAGGTCTTCTCAGATGAGTCATGACTCGTCTGGTTTTGCGGGGCCGCTGCTGGTCATGTGTGTTGCTCATCAAAACGTGTGCTGTGCTCTCGTACCACCTGTGCGATACCTATTGCATCAATGTTGTTGCTGAAGTGTCAAACCTTAGACTAGCCAGACCGTTGACTCCGTCTCTGATATGCTCCGAAGGAATGGGCTATAGGCTACATGAACTAGGCAGACCGTTGACCGTCATATTGCCAGTCTGGTGGCTTATGTCAGACACATCTAATGGCAGGTTACGGCACGAAGATCATCCTTCTGCCGCGAAGTTGAATTTGTCATTCGCATGGATTGGAGGAACATATGAACTGTACCTATGCCCTACGGCAGATGGATGTACCGCATTTCTTGGATAATAAAAGCCTGTGAGCATGTTTTTACCAGGAAACACAGGTCAAACACAACTACCACCTTGCATGAGGCGGATAGACGACTGATCACCGAGTATTCCCATCCGAGGACAAGTTATTATGTTCAAAATTGGACAGATCTGAGTAATATCATTCCGACTTAAACATCGCATTACAACATATACGTGGCAATAATCTATAACCTGAAGCAGTCGTGAAGGGCGTTAACCATCGCAATAAGCGCATCAAGCAATGATAAGCTGCTTCTCTTTCTTGAAACTTTCAACCACGGAAGTAGAAATATTCAAGAGATCAGCAGTCACTTGGGCAGGAGTGAGGGCCAGCCTGACGACAGTAGTCAGTATACTTATGTTGACACTGTGCATCCAATGTGATACTCGCCACTGCAGAGCGCTGAAATCCACATATTGGTCCGCCTTGAAGAGCTCAAGGAAGATGAGCGGCTCGGTCGGGGACAAATTCTTCATGTAGTGACCGTATGAGATCGGGAAGACAGCGGTGTCTCCAGGCTGTACACTGACTTAGCGTCTTCACGGCGAAACGATTAATCAAGTCCATACCACGAAGTCAAATGTTCGCGAGGAGCTGGAACCGGCGAATGCCGTCGCGCGACCTGTTCCACTGATTATGTACAACCACTCTGTTCGTAATGTCAGTAAGTTTGCGCAGATGCCATTAGGAAGTGAATATACCATCATTGATGTGCCAGTGCAACTCTCGCATGCCATTCGGCTCAATGTAGACCAATGCACTGGCCAACATCGTAGAAATAGGGAAGTTGGTCTTTGAGTCCTGAATCTTAACCCATCCCCCACCTCCAGGAGCCACTTGCTTCTCCTGCTGAGAGATGTGAAATACGTATGGTATGTCGCTGGTGCCCTGAGGATCGCTGACCGCCTGTTGCGATGCATCACCAAGCTGCGGGGGAGGCGTTGTACTGGGGAGAATATACGGATCCTTCTGCGGAATGTTCGCAAGGACGCTAGTGTTCACACCGAAGTTCTGCGCAACAATCTCGAGGGGGGTGCGTGCAAGCCAGTCGGAAAGCATGAATGTCGTGCCAAGGGCGTCGAAGTTGCCGTCCGTGAAGATGAGGAGAATCTCTAGACCGTCGTCAAGTGCCTGAATGGAGTGAGGTGTGCCTGGAGGGAAGCTGAAAACAATGGCGGAGCGTATGAGCTTTGTGGGGTAGTTGCAAACCCGGAGATACTCACTAGTAGAGATCGGGGTCTGAGCCATTAATGGGGCCCTTGATATCCGAAATATAGTTCTTTCCATTCTGATCCACCACAGCAATGCGACCAGTACCACCCAGGATGTAGCCCCACTCCGCGACACGGTGCCAGTGACTGAGTGAGGACGTGAGACAAATATCGCATATCACAAGACTTGATTTAGCACGCACAGTTCACGGTACGCATTTGGAGCGAGTCTCAATTCGGCTCCGGCAAGATCCTGGGCTGATCGTCGCGCGATGCAAGGTCAGCTTAAACTCAGCGATAATTGATCTGCATCATTTAGAGGGTGCTTACATGGCGGAAGGTCTGTGATTGTCTGTTCGCGGACCCATCCTCCCTGTGAAAATGTTAAGATCGCTGGTACATCAGCATATGTAATACCCGTACCTTCAGGAGCCGTGTGTGCGATAGAGACATGCTCCACTTCAAATTCGGGACAGTACCTATCCCGAATATCAGATCGAACGTCTTGCGTACAATGCTGTTGCAGCTTACCTTGGTCAGTCGTTGGACCGGCAACGTTGTCCACGTTCAGCTCGTCAATCTCGTGGTTGCTGTTGCTGAGGAATGTTGCTCCGTTTGCCCCACGAATGGGCTCCGGATCACTTCCATTAAAGTCTGCAATCTGGCCCACGTCCGCACCCGTTATGGAATTTACGGAAGCTGAATCCCGCTTCGACATCGCCGGGACAAACTCCTCAGGTCGTAAGTGACGTGGCTTGTGGCCTGAGGCAGCTCTATGAGCGAGAGGTCCGATGGGGGTGACTGCGGTATCTCTGCTAGCCATGAACTCCATGACCTGGGGGTCAAGGAGTGGGGAGGCTGCTGAGAGACCGGCCAAAGCGACAATGAGAGAAGCGAGAATATGAGGGTGCATCTTGTTCTTGTTCTATCTGAGAGAGGGCAGGGGCACGGTTTGTTCGAGTACGTCGTCCCCGTTTTATACTGCGTTGCTTCAGCTGCATGAAGCGGTGTCTCGGAGGTGTCAGCGAATCTCTGGAGGATCCGCATGGTCTGGAGGCCCCACTCTGATGTTACACGCAAGGAAGCGGGAAGCGCGCCGATCCCTGCTCAGCAGAATCACCGGGGTGCGCGGTAATGATGTTCATGAACCATGGGATTCGGCGCCAGGCATCAAGTGTGGTGGAAACACTGCTAGAGACCATGGAAAAAGGGTTGAAAGTTCGGTAATGTCGAGAAGCACCACAGCCGAACTCAGGTTGCAGGCCAGAATTCGTCTCAAGCAGACTTCGAGACCCATACCAAAGGAACAAGTTTCTTGCAATGGAGATGTATCCCACCAAGGAGCGTCGGGGACGGTTGAGAGATGGACCCGCCTCTCGACAGTTCAATGATCATATGAGACACGCTCCAACCCGGAGTGTGGGAGGGGATGTGCCTAAGAGCGAATAAACCTTCATGAGATTCAGGCAAGGAGATGACCTCATCAGGGGAAGAGCTTACACATACGAGACGAAGCAAATTCCGAATGTTCCTGACAATTCCAAATCTCCGGAACTGGCCATAATTGCCCATGTCAGACAGTATTCGGAGAGACCCTGCAGGCTCACCGTACAGGACCCTTTAGAGCGACGCCGAGGATAACACAGGCGACGTCTGCGGGGTGAAGCGTCCGGAGATACCCTGCAGGTTCGCCGTACAGGACCCTTTAGAGTGACACCGAGGATAAGCACAAGCGATGTTTGCGGGGTGAAGCTTCCAGAGAGACCCTGCAGGTTCACCGTATTGGACCCTTTATAGAGACACCGAGACACCGAGGATAAGTACAAGCGATGTCTGCGTGGTAGGGAAGGTTAGAAAATCGACGCCCGGCCATGGCGTCATCTACAACACGGTTTGGGCTATTGGATGCCCGAGCGTTAAATCGGCGCCTGAACGACATGAATTCGGAACACATTTTTGAGACATGTGTCCAGGTGCACAGCACATATGCACAATCGAAGGGGCGGCAACGAATGGACTTTTCATCATCAAGCTAGCATGACGGAGCCATGACAAGACGTGCTCACCTGACTTCAGAGCTAGTGGGCTTCTCGGGTTCTTGCGGGAGTGGCGCTTAGAGGGGCACGACAGAGTAGAGAACATGAGCGAGAGGAGCATACGAACCCGGAATGTATCTCCTAAGCTCGAGGTGTGTTAGATGGATCATGTTCTAACTGCTAAGCATAGGAACGGATGGAGTAGTCCGAGTCAACTTTCGCGGCGCGACATGTTGATAGTGACTTTGACCTAGCCTCAGAAAAGAGAGAATAAAGAAAATCTAAGTCAGAAAAACCACGAGATACGCTACAGAGCGGAAATGAGGGACAGATTGCGGGAGGGGATCCCGCCGGCGAGAATTGAGGACATCGACGTCGATGTGCAGCTCAACTCGGGACGAACACAGAGTTTTTCGGCGAAAGGGGGACATTCATCAGCCGCTTCACTGAATCTAATTTATACCTCTGACGGGCGAGTAAGAGAAACGGCTGAGAAACTTGAAGAGTTCAAGCGCGTCGGTAGGCGCCACAGGAACCGCGATAGCCAACTAAATGTCGTTTCGATTTGCCAACAACGTATTCCCATTATGCTCTCTCGTTACTGTCCCGAGCCTGAAGGACGAAATTCCGAATAGTCCGCTGTGTCACTGCTCCGAACCTGGATAAGCAAATTCGGAATACTCCCTGGGCGATGCTTACTTCGGACGTGTGGCGTTCCACCAATCATAGTCGTCTCTCCTCAGATAGTTTGGAGGCGCAGTTGCCCCTCATAATAACACATATTCATAATGCGCATAATTGCACGACTGTGGAATCAAGTAGCATGAGTCCCATAAAGACGTGAAATCTTACAAGCATACTTTTAAAATGCTAAATCTGAGCACTGTAACAAAGCGGCGCTCTAGACCGCGATAGGCACACGTCTCCCAAACGTAATCCAACAGAGACTGCCAGCCTTCAGTACTTCAGTGCGCGCGCAATCCCTTTCCCCTGCGCTTGCTTATCATCGACCAAGATTACTAGTATTCCGAGCATAGCTGTGTCTGTCTACACATTAGCAGTGCAACCTGGGACAAGTAACAAGCGCTCAGCTCCTGGGCGGATTCCTGCGCACAGGATATTTATGCTGTTTCGATCGCGAAGCAGGGTACCGCCCGTCTTCGGCACGTCATTGGATCCTGCGGGGCGGGTCGTGTGTGTGTCAAGAGCAAAGACCACCAGTATACGCCCCGCCCTCAAGGCTCCTTACGACTGAGAGCCATCAAGTGCGACGACTGAAGAAGAGGGATTGAGTCGGAGGCGGACTTGCCACGCAGGAAAGAGAGCTGAAAGAGTTGGTGTACGATTTCATCCGTGAGATCGCGGCCGGCCCGATCGGCTTTGTCCCGGGTAACGATATCGCCGAACGGGCTGATCGAGCTGTGTTGCTCTTGGCTGACGTCGTGGATATGTGCAGGAGCCTGCCCGAGATTACATCATTATTCGCGTTCGCAGATGTCTATCGACTTTCTTTCCGAGGACTGTGCGTACAAGTTTGAGTTTGACTTGCCGGGAATGCTGCGAACGTTAACGTGAAGTACTCAAGTACCTGAGTATTCAGCCTAAGTAGGAGACGTTATTGCCGCGGCGGCGGAGCTTGGATATCTTCAGATGGCGGTCTACAGTATAAGTATATCATGATACCAAGCATCACAACTGTCTCGTGGAAGAATAAGTTGACCCTGAACCGAGACGTTTTCACTACATGTTCTCAACTTGTCGTCTCGTAAGTATTAGCAGCAAGCGGGCTGCGGGGTTATTCTTGCGCTCGAAACGAGCCAAGTGGCCCATTGATAGTCAGTAGAGATACAGCCACGAAATAAGTGTTACGTGCAATGTGGTATACAGCTCGCCAAGTCAATTATACAGACGACACAAATCCACGAAAGTAATCAAGAATGAAAGTGACAAGCGACAGCGGAGGAATTTCACAAAATAGAGATAGAGAGTTTAGCGTTCGATGAACAGCCGTCAATTGTTCGGCGTGCTCTTCTTCCTGCGAAGGTTCTATAGTGGCGATCAGCACTGGGCTCGCGACGCATACGACGCAAATAGCACACACCGGGATGGAACGCTTCCTGAGACTGTCGATGACGGTATCGACGAGCTTCCGGGCCTTTCGCAATGACTGAACGACAGGGGCGTCAACGGCGGCTTCATCGGACACAGGCAGAGCTTGAGCCAGGGAAGGCGAAGATTCCCGGGAGGGGGCAGCAGGTCCGCCTAATTTGGGACCGGCCGATCCCGCGTCGCTGACGTACTCGAGGTCATCGCTCGTGTTTATCTCGTCACTTTGCCCGGCGTAGCGATGGGAGGGGATGCTACTATCAGTCAACGACGAGTTTGGCTGTAGTGCTAGCACGGCTTTGCGGATGTCACCAAGCACCTGGATTGCAGCGGCCAGCTTTACATTCACTGATACCACCTTGTCCTCGAGACTATCAATTCGCTGGTTCAGTGTCAAATCTGGCGTCAAAACGAGCACTGGTTTCTTTGGATCTTGCGTCAATTTCTTGGAATCTTGCGTCTATCCCTTGAAATCTTCTATCCATCTCTTCGAACCCATCTTTCGCATCGCTGCGGATGGCTCTGAATTCCCCTAAGACCTCGGTGCGCAGCCGTCCGAGGTCTGAAGTGTCGCCAAATGTGTGAGTGGGACCATGCTCCGAAGGAACCTGATGTATGCCGGAGCCTGCAGTATTGGGATGATACAAGGACTCAGTAAGACACCTACATCAGTACTGAGATAGGTTATTACGCACCATCTCCATTGTCCTGGCCTACCGAGGCATCATCTCGTTCAGGTCTCTTACGGCCGTGTGGGCGGCGGGTTTGGGGGGCGACCGCCCGATCCCTGACGTCGGGGGGGTGGGGGCAGATCCTGCGGCCCACCGAACGGACTGTGCGGACTCTGGGGGATTGCAAGCTCGGACTGTAGCTCAAGTTCGACACGATGCTCTGACCCAGATATGGATGGGCGGTATTTAATGTAGGGTGGGGTGAAGATGAAGTGCCTGCGGCCGTGCGACATAGTGTTAAGCACCTTAAAAATTGATGTTGAATCAGACTACAGATGGCTCGTCCCACGGGAGGAGCGACCGGGAGGGGACGTAGGCGATCGTGGCTTGATCGGAACAGGCAAGCGCTGCTTTATCACTGAATAACAGGCGCTTGCAGAGTGTAGCTTCCAACTCAGCGCATCGCTCTGTGAGATTTTTCCACACTTTGTCCGTACCTCGGCGTGGCGACATCATGCACACGATCCTAACGAGTACAAGGACACTACCAAACTGAAATCGGTGTCTCATATAGCCGGATGACAAATATCTGCAGTTACTTCGTTGAGACGAAATGACTCGTCTATGGTGCTCACGGCGTTCTGGAGTCTGCATCCGTGTATCGTGATAATACACGCTGGAAACTTGTGCCCATTGAGCAGCACGCAGAAATATTTATCGCCTATTGGGATGATCCTAGCGGTAACATCAAATCTCTCCGGTGCCCGCAGGACTTCCTCAGATTGGGAGACAACCATCCGCAACATGGGCTCCACAAATTCATCGGCGTACCGACTTGGTGGACTTCGTGAATCAATAGTCGCGCATGAGTTTGTGAACCTCTGTCGCATGCTATAGCTTTTGACCGAACAGCATGGCATAGAGCGAGATTTTGGCGACAAAGAGTGGCGTGCCACAAGCTTCTAGACAGAATTCCTCCTCTAGGACATTGGCGAATAAGGGCCGGCGTACTGGTCCAATGGATTTCCGAGACATATAAAGACGCGTTCATTTGCGAAGGAGACCTGGCTGAAGGACTTGTAAATCTCGGCGAGCGCAGCGGATGCGTGTCGAAGAGTGGTGGAGCTCAAGTGCGCGCATGATCGCCGGAGATTGAAAAGTAAAACGTCGTAGAGCTGCGAGTCGATCTCAGGTGACTTGCGATGTTATTCCCAAAGCCTGGAAAGCCAACAGCATGAACATCCAGTCGGCTCTTTACGTTGCCTCTTCGCCCAAGATCAATCTGATAGAAGTGGTAGTATCTGGCCAATGTCTGCGGAGCGACGCGGGAACAAAGATCAAAATAGCTTCCCAGAGGTTCAGACGCAGTATCAACGGGAAGGAACGCATGTTTCGCGATGGCTGCCAGGTGGTCGTCGATGTACGTCTCCAGCATCCTCCCGCCATACTGAGACCGTTATCGATTACCTAACTTTGCACATATTTGCGCTTTAGTCCACATCGGGAAATATATTCCCATCTCTCCAAATTTTTCTGTTATCACTTGCTCATCATCATCCTCGACTTCATACTCTTTCTTTCCTTCACTCAAAATGTCTTCCATCGGCACACTCTGGACCATTCCCCAGCAGTACTCTGGCAAGCGCGTACGTTTAATACGTCGAGTCCGCGAAAAGAAAGCTAATTCACGTTGATTAAAACCACCAGATTCGCGCTGTTGCCGCGTACGCCGGCCTCTCCGTTGACCTCCCCGAGAAATACACTCACTTTGAGGACAACAAAAAGCCCGAGTTCCTTGCCAAGTTTCCCCACGGCAAGATCCCCGCTCTCGAGACGAAGGACGGCTTCAAGCTCTTCGAGACCCCCGCCATTGCGCGCTATGGTGAGTGCGCGTCCCTGCTGTACTGTCCGCGGGTTTCGAAAGGACGAGAAGCATCTATATCAGTTATCCCTGTCTTAATGGCCGTGTCGATATATTATATATCTGATCTTTCTGCAATCTTGACCGATTCTCGAGGAACTTACGCTGACTTTTCTCGCAGTCGCTGCCCTTGCCCCCAACTCCACCCTCCTCGGTTCCTCCCTCGAGGACTCCGCCCTCGTCGACCAATGGGTCTCCTTCTCCGACTCTGAGATCGGCTCGCACACCTACCTCGTTGTTCAGCTCATCCGCGGCGTCCTCACCCCCTACGCGAAGCCTGTGAGTCATAACCCCCGGACATCCCAGGACCAAGCTAATAGCCTTTGGCGACCCGGCAGCTGCACACCGCCTTCGTCGAGCGCCAGGTCCGCTCGCTGAAGACCCTCGAGCAGCACCTCGCGACGCGCACCTTCCTCGTCGGCGAGCGCATTACCCTCGCGGATATCACCCTCGCCTCCGTCCTCCAGCTCGCGTTCTCGTTCACGATCGACGCGCCGCTGCGTGCGCAGCTCCCGAACGTCCTGCGCCACTACAACACGATCGTCAACCAGCCGCAGATTAAGGACATCTTCGGCCCGACCGAGTTCTGCGAAAAGCAGGCGCAGTACACGCCCCCCGCGAAGGAGAAGAAGGAGGCGAAGCCCGCCGCAGCCCCCGCACCCAAGGCGGAGAAGAAGCCGAAGAAGGAGGAGGAGGATGAGGACGACGACCTCGTCCCCAAGGAGGAGCCCAAGGCCAAGAACCCCCTTGACTTCCTCCCCAAGTCCACCTTCAACCTCGAGGACTGGAAGCGTGCGTACTCCAACAAGGAAACCCGCGGCGCGGGCGGTGCCCTTGAGTGGCTCTACCAGAAGTGAGTTGATGGCTCGCCGTCTCGTACAGCCTCAGCTGACGCCAATACGCACAGCTACGATGCGGAGGGCTTCTCCGCCTGGCGCGTCGACTTCAAGTACAACGAGGAGCTGACGCAGACGTTCATGTCGTCGAACCAGATCGGCGGCTTCTTCAACCGCCTCGAGGCGTCGCGCAAGTACCTCTTCGGCTCGATGGGTGTCCTCGGCGAGACGAACAACTCGATCATCTCCGGTGCTCTGATCGCGCGGGGCCAGGACATCAAGCCCGTCGTCGAGGTCGCGCCCGACTGGGAGTCGTACGAGTACAAGAAGCTCGACCTCAGCAACCCTGAAGACAAGGCGTTCTTCGAGGGCGCACTCGCCTGGGACCTCGAGATTGGTGGCAAGAAGTGGGTGGATGGCAAGAACGTAAGTATTGTGCGGTTTCCTAAACAGTCGCATTGCTGACCGGCCCTCGATTACAGTTCAAGTAAATCTGCGCACCCACAGGTTCTTGGTTCGTCTCACTGTATCATCCCCCCTACTTGTCTCGTTACACCTCATTTGCCGGATTGTTGTGTTGTTGCAGTGATATAAATTGAAGCGTGCGCATTTTTCATCTCATGCCTGGCAGCGAACAATTTGAGGCTTTACGGGACGGCTTTTCGCCGTTCAGCAACGCATCAGCGTGCGCCTCCTCGTGAGGGCCTGCGGTCTTCTCACGTCTACTTCTATACGAGTCTTTTTGTTCTACAACAAAGGTAGTGTTTCTTTATATTTTCTGGCTTGCATCCCCGCAAGACCGGAGGCAGCGGGTCCGCGGAGAACTAGGCCCGCGCCGATGGTCTGTGCGTGGGAACGCAAAACACGTTTTCTTATGTTTGCATGTGCTTGTTTGATTCTCACGTGCGGGGTATATAATGGCCCTCGTGACCGAAGACGTGACCTCGTTTCTTCCCCCGTGATCTCCCCGCCCTCTCCCCGCCGCCGCGAGCATCGAGCTCATCGCAGCCGACGACGAGCAAGCACTCGCCGGCATCGCCAATATACACATCAGACACGTTTATCAGGCTTTGTGAATTAAGTCAAAGTCTGATATTCGTCATTGAGCTCTACGCCGTGTTATCGACCACCGATAATCGAATATGACTTCCACACAACCCCTTCAAGACCCCTCCCTTGCACACGCCGCCGCCGTCGCCGCAAGCACGCACGCCGCCGCCGCCGCCTCGCAGTCCGGCGCCGGCGCGCCCGGTGAAGTCCCTTCCAGTGGTATCCCCCTTGCACTACCACAAGGATTGCCACAAGACCAGGTTCTCGCGTTGTTGAAGCATCTCCCTTCGTTTATGAACAGGGTGCGTCGTTGTCGCAAGTTGTTCTCGCACTACACATCGCGCATGAACGACCCTGGCTTTCGCGATGCGCATCGCGCCTCACACGTGATCGTTGACAACGGTCACGTTCCGAGCGGCGGGCATCTATCAGGAACGTGAACCCCAGACCGGCGTGCCTCGCACCTCCGGGACGTTTTGCGCCTTCTCGAATCTCCTACTCATTAACCATCGTTGGAAATGCCTATCTGACCCAGCTTGCGCAGGGCGATCTCAAGGATTCTGTTGCCGCCGAGACACTCTCTAACCTCTCTCAGGCAGCCACATTCGCACAACACCAAGGCCATCCCCAGTCCATCCCACACCCTCATCAGTACCATACCTTACCCCCACATCTCCAGCATCCACATGGCCCTCCCTCTGAACCCGGCCCTTCTTCACACCCCCGCGGCCCACCCAATCTTGGCCAGCTGAGCGCTGTCGCGACCGCTCTGCAGGGGGCGCCCCAGCAGCCTCCTCCAACCTCTGCGATACGCACTGGCAGCCATGCAGGCGAAGGCGCACCTGACGGAGACGGGCCTGGAGGGCCTAATTCTGCCGGAGGAGAGGGGTCTATCGATGGTGCCGATAAGTCGCAAACGCCTTCCAAGTCGGCTGGAGGCAGAAGGGGCGGACGGAATCCGACGATGTCGAACGATGAGTGGGCGCGGCAGCGGAAAGACAACCATGTGCGCATTACTTCTCTACGTGGCCGTGCTTAGCTGACATGGTATACGCCTGCAGAAAGAGGTTGAGCGTCGACGGCGCGGGAACATCAACGAGGGCATCAACGAACTCGGGCGGATCGTGCCGAATGGCTCCGGCGAGAAGGCGAAAGGCGCGATCCTCTCGCGCGCGGTGCAGTATATTCACCACCTCAAGGAGAACGAGGCGCGCAACATCGAGAAATGGACGCTCGAGAAGCTCCTCATGGACCAGGCGATGGGCGACCTACAGGCGCAGCTCGAGGAGATGCGCCGCATGTGGGAGGAAGAGCGTGTCGGGCGCCAGCGCCTCGAGACCGAGCTCCAGGTCCTCCGTGGCATGCAGACGGACCAGCCCGTGGGCGCTGCTTCTGCGGCGGACGAGCAGCTGACGTCAGCGTCAGATGGGCCGAGGGAGAACGGGAAGAGGGAGCGGGAAGAGGAGTCGCAGCCTGAGAACGCCCAGGCGGATGGCGAGCAGCCCGCAGAGGGGGATGACAGAGCGAAGAGGCCGCGCATGGAGTGAAGGCACCACGTTATGACTCTGGATTTTTGGTCTTCCTTGTGTTCGTATGGCGACATATGTTGGCAGCATTGGTTAGGAGGCATCAGCCTCCGTCGTTGTGTTACATCATCAAGTGTATTTGTATTTTTCTATTTCTCCTCTCCATCTATGACATCCTTGTCTCTGAGCCCACGGGATGACTCGAATCTGAGGTTGGCTGAAGTGGAGGCTCAACGCATATCGCATTTATCGCTTTCGGGTAGGGGCTAGGGATAGATGACTAACTACATAGAAGCTGCCACAGGACGGATCTCGATGGTTATACCGCAGCGACGCCAGCGTCGGTCGTCCCGCTTGAAAGAACGCTTCATTTCCAGCACTTGCCGCTCCTTCAGATGATGCACTGACTCTACTGGTGATGCTGCACAAACATTAATAATCTACGATTCTGTTTATATCGTGCCAACTTGGGCGTAGGATGTGCAGCAGGAACCTCTGTCTCAGCCGTCTGTGATTGAAGCTGCAGAATTCCGCTGGCTCGTAATCATGCCTTGTTTCGTCCGTCACATATGTTCCCCAAGGAGTTTCCATACCCTAGGACTGACATCGAATGTCTAGTCCTGGGAGATATAATACTACTATAATCATAGCAACAGCCCGAAATAATGAATCCTTCAGTCAGAGGCCTCTACACCCGGTATCATCGCTCTATGAACCCAGGAATCATGAACGCAATCGCAAGCACCGTAGCCAGTACCGTAAGGCCGGCGGGTGCACCGCCAGCCATCTGTATAGCACCACTGCTACCCTTGCTCGTACTGCTGAGATCCTTGCGTTCAGACCCGCTGTTGCCATTCGAATTGGCGAGCACCGAGGCCGGAACGGTCGCGGTGTTCATGGTCTTAGTGACAGCGGTTGTAGCAAAGGTCGGTGTGCTCGAGGGCGTACTCTCCTCGAACGCGCTATCAGAGAGGAAGACCAGCGCGAAGCCCGGCGCCGGAACGGTTACGTTGCAGGTGTTTGTCGTCTCGTCGCAGGTCACGGTCTGCACCGTCTCGTCGCCTTGAAAGCGTCCGTCAGCTTGGAAGCGGCTCCCCAAAGTCTGCGTGTCGACATTAGTAATATTCTCGCCAAAACAATATAGGTGGTGACCTGTCCTGCCCACGTAATATTCTCCTTCACGGAAACAGACTCCGCGGCAAGGTATTTGACTTTCAACGAGGAGGGCGTTGCATCAGGCTCGTTCCATTGAGCGCCCCCAATGGTGATCGTTGTAGTGTAGTCACTTTGGCCGCTTGGATCCGTTACATAATTTATGAGAGCGAGACGCACAAGCTGGCCGTTCTCCCAGATACCGTAACCCGGTGTGAACTCGTTATTACTGTTCTGGAACAGGTCGACAACTTGCGAAGTATTGGAGGTCCCTAACGCCTCCGCTATGACGAGCATTCCATAGAAGATCGGGCCGACGGTCCACTGCTCAAAACTAGATTGATTCGTCGGCGGAGCTGCGGTGACATTGAGCGAAGTGAAGTAGTCGGATATAGTGACACTTACGATTGAACGGCTAGGACGGAATGAGTCACGGTAATACAAAGATAGGAAATACATGAGGTGCACTTACGTTGTACGAGACATCCTGACCACCAATATGCAACAACGCGCCCGAAAAATTGGC
The DNA here is from genome assembly GCA_001687445.1 of Obba rivulosa. Lineage (NCBI taxonomy): Eukaryota > Fungi > Basidiomycota > Agaricomycetes > Polyporales > Gelatoporiaceae > Obba > Obba rivulosa. Next base: position 40,020 of record KV722411.1, on the reverse strand, counting down.
ATATGCCATTTGCAGCCCGTAGTCTATGACCCACAAGGCTGAACCGAAGCTGTCGCTGACGCCGGGGAAACCTCCACACGAAGCGGTGTTAGTCTCGAACATCAAGAGGGGCTTCCCCGCTTGCTGAGCTACGGCTGCCGTGTCGGTATATTGGTCCACGATGCCTTTACCAGCGTTATGAGTGAGATAATTTGCGAAGATAGTCTGCGGGTCGATTGGTGGTCCGAATCCGGCTTCCGGAAATGCCGCAGCACAGTTGTCATCAGGATAGCTGGTATTGCCTGACATCAGAGACAATACAAGGTTGGCCTGTCATGAAACTTCACCGTTCCACAGAGAGGAAGCTGAGAGAGTCCGTATAGGCTGGAAGGAAGCCCGTGTCCCAGATGGACTCTGGTGTCCAGTTTCCGGACAGACTTGGTGCTATCAAATTACCCTTCACTGGGATCAAGGGGTCATTATTCGCAGCATCGACTACGACACCAAAATCATTGAAGTAGTCTGTCTGGTTCCACCATGGAGGGCGGTGACCATGCCTATCGAGATGTTAGACGTTGAGCAATAGCGGGAGGTAGTGACATACCCGGGGTAGAGGTCAGGCTCGTTGCCGACTTGGAAACCGATTATGTTGTCGCCGAGAATGCTTTCACCGTACTCGGCAATCTGAAGGCGCAAGTGGCTGGTATCGTTGAATGGTATACCTTCCCAAGGCCCTTTCGTCACAAGAGACGATGAACAAGATGATATGATTACGAACCAAGATACCATTGGATGTTCACCAGCGACGATACATTGGCCATCATATATAGCATCTCAAGCGAAATGAGAAGTGCGGGGGTTTCCGTCTGTACAATGTTGTCAAATGCGAGTCCTGCGTGAGTCAAACAGAGAGCTGTACTGGGTTGGACGAGTCCGCCTTGTCCTTCTCGATGACCTTGCCACCCTCGAGACTAGGCACAACCGTTGCGGTTTCCTGAGTGTTGCCACCAACGCGCATGTGAACGCTGCCGGCTCGCTCCGCAACAAGGGAGATCAAGTTCAGGAATGGAACTTGGAGATATGTCCTGGACATTTGCAGTATGTCGTAATTGTGAATGTCCGCAATAATGGACGCACATTAGCTGACTCACGAGTTAATGCCAACTATGCAAAAAATGAGTAACGACGTAATCTGTCTTCCAGCGACACTCACTGAATTGGTTGATAACGGACATCTCCATGGAGAATCCGAAGAAAGAGCCCTTTTGCTCGATGGAGAGACCTGGCATGTTTTGTGCATTTTGCGGCAAGTTAATCGGGAAGGAAGTCGGAGGTGCGGGGGAAGGAACGGGAGGAGGTGCCAAAATGACTGGATTGAACGCTGCTGGTCCAGTGAAGTTTACGGGATCGAAGACGGCGGTGCCCGCCGCGGTGTCGCTAGTATACACCAACGTTGGACCAGCGGAGCCAGTGGCCAATTCCAGTGGGCCTTGCACGCCATATACTGTGATGCCGTACGCTCGCGGCAGGCAATATACCACCAGGAGAAGGAGTGGGACGGGAAACATGAGCTATCGATATGGTATTGGTGAAGACGTCCGGTGGTCCTGGGTTACAGATAGAGCAGGCGCCTCCAGCCGCGCCTTCGATCTAGGGATGAGCGTCACCATCAGTGGCGACGTCTCTGGTGTGCATACCTGCGTTGTACTGTCGCCAAGCCGTTCATATTCCCGATCTCCGCGCCCATGACTCAGCGCCATGTGCTATAATGGCAGAACCCTCGCTATAGGATCTGTTGAACCGCATGGAATAAAGCTGGACACGGGTCTCATGGCTGCAAAGTGACAACAAGCGTCAGCATGATTGATCGATGCCAATCACCGCAGGGTACCGTCGTGCCTGAGGTGGTCGACGTGATGTACCCAAATTCACTTTACAGAAAGTCCGCGAGACGCCCACAACACCTTGGCATAGCTGTCGAGACATGTCCGCCTTGCGCCGCGCGCATATGAGTACTTTGGGATGCTTCTAATTCAACAACTTTCTCGCATTACCGAGCTCATTGCAGACGAGCAGTGGTCTGAAACCTGAAACGCAAGTAAGTAATCGCAAATACTTTCACCTATTGCTCACTTACACACTTCAGAGCATGCAGGCGGATCAGTCCTGCAAGTCGCTTTTGTCGCATAGTAATCCAACGTGACACTCACGACGTGACCGCAAGTATTGAGATGCAGCTCATATTCCAACATGGTTAGCAACAAAAGACAGGATCATGATTACGCGCACTGACAACAACGTGGATAGGGAATGTAAAAGCTGTGCCTACAGCGTCTAAAAAGTATACCAAAGCAAGCATCCGTAAGTCCATCCGTCAGCAGTCTCGTAGCTGCAACACGGCCAAGATATCGTCCTTCAGATTCTAGCGTCTCGCTGCACTGGCAAAGACGAAGACGCTCGCAAGGAGCGCGATCAGACTCGCGACGCCGGGAGCACCGACAATGGCGCGACTCGCACCACTGGAACCCTTACTTGTGCTCGTGAGCGACTCGCGGTCCGCGCCGCTATCGCCATTGGATGTCGCGAGCACGGACGCAGGGACTGTCGCAGTATTGGCCGTCTTCGTCACCGCAGTGGTAGCGAACGTCTGTGTAGTGGACGGTGTGCTCTCCTCGAAGGCCTCGTCGGTGAGGAAGACAAGCGCAACGCCCGGAGCTGGCACGGTCACCTGGCACGTGTTCTGAGTCTGGTCGCAGGAGATGGTCTGTACGTCCTCGTCGCCCTGAAGGCGCCCGTCAGCCTGGAAGCGGCCACCGAGAGTCTGGAGGTCGAAGTGCATCAGCTCGAAACCATCAAATAGCTCAGCAACGACGCCGACCTGACCCGCCCACGTAATGTTCTCCTTCACCGCCACAGACTCGGCTTGCAGCATTTTGACTCTGACACTTGCGGGCGTCGCGTTTGACTCGCCATTGACGCCACCGACAGAAATCGTGGCGGTGTACGAGCTCGCACCGGAGGGGTCGGTCATGAAGTTGATGAGCACCAAACGCGCGAGTTGACCATTCTCCCATATACCATACCCGGGAGTGTAAGTGTTGCCGCCGTTCATATTGAGGTCGAGGACCTGTGAAGTGCTCGACGTGCCGAGCGCCTCAGCGACAACCAGGTTCGCGTAGAAGATGGGCCCAATGGTCCATTGCTCAAAGGAAGACATGTTCGTGGGAGGCGCTGTACGTCAATATTACCTCGATCAATACATATTCGCTGCATATCAGAATACCAGGAAACGTACGAGTAAACGGCTAGAAGAAGTAAAGAAGGTCAATCTTCGCATCAGACACATCCCGAGGTACACGTACGTTGTATGAATCGTCCACACCACCCACGTGTATCAGCGCACCGGTAAAGTTGACGTACGCCATCTGCAGCCCATAGTCTATGCCCCACAGCGCCGAGCCGAAGCTGTCACTGACACCAGGGAACCCGCCGCAGGACGCCGTGTTCGTTTCGAACATCAGGAAAGGCTTGCCATACGTTTGCGCGAGGGCTGTGGAGGCTATGTACGGGGCGACGATGGACTGGCCTGCGCCGTGGTTCAGATATTCGGGAAATACGTTCTGGGGGTCCTTCGGCGGGCCAAACCCGGCATTCGGGAACGCGGCGGCACAGTTGTCGTCCGGGTAGCTGCGGAGCCGATTAGCGACGTACAAGGTAATCCCGCAATCAGTAGACTCACTGTTCCACCGCCAGCGCGCCAAGCGAGCTCTGGTAAGCGGGAATGAAACCAGTGTTCCAGACATCCTCCGGTGACCAGGTGCCAGATACACTGGGGGCAATGAGGTTGTTCTTGACCGGTATGCTGCTGTCTTCGCCGATCGCGTCTATAACGAGGCCAAACTCGTTGAAGTAATTCGTCTCATTCCAGCCGGGAGGACGGTGGTCGTGGCTGCGCTTAACAGTCAGCATCGATAACAGCATAGTCCACATGGGGACTTACGCGACGTAAAGATCGGGCTCGTTACCAAGCTGGAAGCCGAGTATATTGTCTCCCAAGATTCCTTCGCCATACTCGGCGATTTGCAGCCGTAGGTGACTCGTGTCGTTGAAGGGGATGCCTAGAGCAAGCAGTCAGAGGGTGGTTCAACTGCAGAGGGCATACTGACCAAGATACCACTTGACGTTCACCAACGCCGAAATGTTGTTCATCATGTACATCAGCTCTGGTGTCAGCAAGAGTGTTGGCGTTTCCGTCTGCGCAAGGTCAGCTATGCGCACAGATACCATCGGCCGCCGGAGCACTGACCGGATTGGAGGAGTCCTCCTTGTCCTTCTCGATCATCTTGCCATCTGCCAGGCTAGGAACTACCGTTGCCGTCTCCTGCGTGTTACCACCGACACGGATACGTACGCTGCCGCCGCGCTCGGCGACAAGGGCCATCAGGTTCAAAAACGGGACTTGCAAAAATGTTCTAAGAATGCGTCAGCGTGGCGTGTAGGCATCAACAGCACGACTCACGAATTCAGACCGACTGGAAAGCACGCTTGTCAATACACACTCGGCGAGATATACCGGTCAGTTACTCACTAACTTGGGTAACGACCGACATTTCGATCGAGAAGCCGAGGAAAGATCCGCTCTGAGGGATCGACAGGCCTGGTTGGTTCTGCGCATTGTTTGGTAACTGGACGGTGAATTGCGTCGGCGGTGCTGGCGAAGGAAGGGGAGGAGGGGCCAAGATGACCGGGTTGAAAGCCGCATCGCCAGTGTAGTTTCCGGGATCGAACACGGCGGTCCCGGCGGCGGTATCGCTGGTATAAGTCACACTAGCAGAGGCACCACCGGTAGCTACGCCCTGCAGCACGCCCTGCACGCCATAGACGGTGACGGCATGAGCAGGTGTGAGGGCCGCCCCCAGGAGGAGGAGCTGGAAGGGCAGCATTAGAGGTGGGGGTATCAAGAGGAGAGGGCTTTGTACGACACCTGGCCCGCACGCATGGAAGCCGTTTCGTGCAGATTCCCACCCCGCCATCGCTACCACCGGCACGCCCCGCAGCGGGCGTCTCTGCTATTTTTATCCGGGCATGTAGATCGCGCAGGAATAGGATACCGCAGCACCTCGCAGTCCAAAGTTCGTCAGGAGCGCTACGCGCCTCGATCGCGTCGCGATTGCTGCATTGCTCCCGGGATCCGCGCACGGATTCGGGCCAGCGCCCGAGACGGCGCGCAGAGAGCTCGCGTGGCTGAATGGCCATTTCGCAAAGTCTCGCCGTGCGTCCTCGTTTCAGTACGTTTCGCGCATCATATCAAACACATCAGAACTCACAAATGTGAGCAACATGGCGCAGGGGTAGCGCGCGGGGCTTTGGCGTGCCGTGGCCGGAGCGAAGGGGATGCTGCCTAGGCGAGCTTGCGAGCCGGCAGCGCCCCGTAGCGAACGGCCGCGGTACGCCTATTATCGCCGGTGGGTAGGACGTCGCCGGCGGGCACCTCGACGTCGCCGCGCCGCCTTTTCCCTCGCCGCGCCGCCGCCCGGCGCCTCACGGTATTCCCTCGTCGCGCCGCCCTTCCCCTCGCCGCGCCGCCCTTCCCCTCGCCGCGCCGCCCTCCCTCTCGCCGCGCCGCCTTTTTCCTCGCCGCGCCACGTCCCTCGCCGCGCCGCCCTTCCCCTCGCCGCGCCGCGTCCCTCGCAACCCGACGTCTCCCGCCCGCCGTCGCTCGCATCCACGCCCACGCCCGAACGTCCGCAGAACGTTCGACCCCGGCGTGCGCACCGGCCCCTTCCCGCGCGGGCACCTCGACGTCGCCGCACCGCCGACCGGCGCCTAACGCGCGCTTCGCCACCAGCGTCTCCAGTGTTCCCTTGCCACCCGTCGTCGCGCGTCACTCGCATCCCCGCGCCCGCTATCCCGCCACGCGTCTGTCACCGCCCGTCGTCGTCCGCACTTCCACCGTGCCCCCGCCGCACCTACTGTACCGCCGCGCCCTCGCCGTCCGCCGCGCGCGTCCCCGCCACCCGTCATCGCGACCGCTCCACCCGCCATCGCACGCGTTCACACCGTGTCACAGCCCTCGTCTGGGTTCACACACCGCGCGCGCCGCTGCCCACCGACGTCACCGCCACCCCGCTCACGACGCCGCCGTGTGCCGCGCCCGGCGCACCCCAACGCGTCTCCCCACCCCGCCACGTGGTACGTCCCGATCATCGCCCGATGTCGCGCGTCCCCGTCATCGCGCGTCCGCCGCCGACCCTCGCCTCCAAACCGTGGTCGCCCAGCAGGTCAACGTCAATGTGTCACACGACCACCCACAATCGTCGGCCATCTCGTGCGCACCGCCAGCACCGTCCTCGACGCCGGCGACATCGACGACACGCGCTCGCCGCCACGCACCTCAACGACGCGTGGTACGTCTCTTTCATATTCCGCGTGCATGCAGTGTTGATGTACTCCGCACGGCCACCTTCCTCGCCCGCGCCGTTCGCCGCCAACCCTTGTCATGCCTCCAGAGTGCGGTCGCCCGGCCGGTCGACGCCTGCGGCCATCGCGCACGGCGAGCCCGACGGAGGACAACCGACGCGCTGTATGCACAGCCAGGCAGGCACCACGTCCAACGTCTCCGGCATCGCCACACGCCAGATAACCGGCGGGCAGCACGACATCGCTGCGCAGTGCAGCGCAGCGCCCACGCCATCGTCGCCCCCGCGCGTGTCCCCGCCGCGTGTGCTCACCGCGTCGCGCAGCCGTCGGATTGGCATGGCACCCGCCACACGCCTGCACATCAGCGAAATTACCGTACATGGAGGAGAACAAGTCCAACTTTGCACTCGGGCTCGAGGCTTGGCGAGGGATCTTCCAGTATGTATGTTGCCGTATTCGTGGGTTGCACTGATGTTTTCGACGCAGGAGCGTCCGGCCGCGCCGCGAACAACCAGCATTGCAACAATGTCGCACTCGAGCGTCCACGCGCGGGCGTCGGTCGGTTCGGTGGATCAGCACGCCAGCAGTGCCCCGCGGACAACTGATGTGCCCTACGACCGCCTCGCAGGCGCTGCCCACCTCGCGTGCTATGCCAGCACCGTCCTCCACAGCAGCCCCAGCCCCGCACCGAGCTCTGTCGCGCCGCTCGCCGCCGCCGACCCTCGCCACGTCCCTCCAGATTGCGGTCGCCCGGCAGGTCGACGCCTGCGGCCACCGGGCACGGCGAGCCCGACGGAGGACAACCGACACGCAGTGCAACCGCCTCGCAGGCACTGGCCGTCTCGCATGCATCGCCACCGCGCCCGCGCCGCTGTATGCGCGTCCCCGAGGTCAACGATATTCCCTAGTCCCCGGTGCTTGCTGCATGCACGACCAGGCCCGGAATTGGCGTCGCTGCGAGCCCCGGCGCCCGCATAGGCCGGCATGGTGGGCTCGCCCGCGTGCATCGTGCTTAGCGATTCGCGTAACACATACTTCTCCAGAAGTATTCCGCGCGCAGTGAGTCTCCTCATCTGCATATGTTCATCGAGTGCTGACACCCTATGCGACAGGTCGCTATATGCGCGTGCTTCTGCAGTCCCGGCGGGCACCATGTTGTGGCCCCCGTTCACACCTACCCCTGTATTGTCACGCGTCACACCGCTTAGAGCCACTGAGTGTAGTCTGTAGGACGACTACATGTCGTTGTTTATTTATTTCTCGCCCGCCCCGCTCGAGCAGCAACCCCCCTGTTCCCGCGCAGTCCCGCCCCATTTCATGGCACCTCTCAGCCCGCATCTCGAACGGATCCGTCATGTTCGATATTGGCACCTTGTCACGCTGCCGTCGTCTACAGAACCCTTCGAGCGCGATCGCGGAAAGCATCTGCCTTGCGACGACTTCCTAATCGACTCGTGCCGACGCGCGGATCCCGAGGCGGCCGAGACTCTCCGCACGCCTGACGAGCCCATGGAAGCCTTCCAGAGCCTTCCCCAAAAGCCCCGCACATTTGCCTCCTCCAATGCACACATCAGGATGTCCGACCGTACCCAGTAGTGGCATCGCAGGCGAGTTGGCTGTACCAGCAATGTGGCGCAGCTGGAAGCGCGCGGGGCTCATAACCCCGAGGTCACTCGATCGAAACGAGTCGTTGCTATGTCTTTTTTTTAAAATTTTTAATCATACACTTCCGTTGACCTCGCCCGCGGCTCCGCACGTAGCGCTGACCTGACGGCGATTTACCTTCCGAAGCACCCGCGAAGCACTCCTCTGAGAAGCCACGCATGCGACCGCCGGCAGTTTGCAAGGTTGCCGATGTGCCGCGCGCGTGGCCAGGCGCCCGCTAGCTGCCTTCTTGCCAGCGCACCCACCCTCTGCATGTCCGATCGCGATCGACGTCATGCGTTTCACCCCGACACTGCTGGAGCGAAACGCTCTCGCATTTGGCTGCTGCAGTACCTTGCATGCATGTCGGCGACGCTTTTCACCCCAGCAATGCGGGGGTCAAATTCTCGATCGCGCGCTACTTGCTTACCGTCTCCCGCTCCATCACGCTGCCAACGCCCCTGCCCCTCCAGTGTGGTCTGCGCGAATCCATGTGCTTGCGGCTTTGGCTGCACCAGCAGTGTGTGCACGCTGGCATCGCCTTTCAGTGCTCGAGTAATGGTTTCGATTGCTTCCGTCCCGCGCTCGATTGCGCTGCGCCCAGCATAGTCTGCGCAGATGACCTGGGCAATGTTGCTGATCCTGATTGATGTAGGTCGTGCTTGCTTGCGCGAGAACCACGCAGGCTCGGATGCATGTCATTCCTGCTTCTACCAGAACGCACCATAGAACTGGTGCATGATCCCCCGTCGGCGCTGATCATACGACCTGTATGTTCTGTCGTGTCTGGTTTGTGTCATTCGGGCTCGTCGGGGAAATTTCTCCTTTCCCGGGTGCTCAAGTGCGATGCACAATGCGAACCGTGAATGTACGCCAGCCACAGCAGATTGCGCATAAAAGAGACCACCCTCACAGCATTCGCAGCATCCCCGCTCCCCGCTTCATCATGGCATCACGCAAGCGCAAGCCCAAGCAGCCTGCGCCTGCCGACAGGCCTTTTGTCATGCCTGGCACCCCCGCTTCCGTCTCGCGAGCCCGCCGACAATCCGCCCAGTCGGGTGCACCTGTGGCGAGCAGCTCGGCGGTATCGGGGGCAGAGGCTCCCTCAGTCTCCTCTGAAGCTCTACCCGAAGGCCCCACTCCCCAGGCCAGCCCCAAGCCTATCAAGAGACCCAACCTCAACGCTGCCCGTGCCGCCTGGGGCACTTCATCCGAGGTCTGTCGTCCAAACGTGACGCTTCGTGTATCAGCTGACCCTTTTTGCACATAGTCCGGTGTATGGGGCTCCACCAGTAGCTCTGCATCCCGCGCTGTGAGTCCATTTATGCATTCCGCCTGCCCCACTCTACTAAGCGCGCCATCAAGGGCTCTGGTTCTTCAGGCAAGCCAGGACCCTCGCGTTCTCGGAACGCAGCGTCTGCCCACCGTGTACGTGTCTGTCTTGCACCCACCCCATTCCGACTGACTGAATCATGCTGCATGCGCCCCACAGGCCGTTTCTGCTCCATCTGCCTCCTCTAGCTCTGCGCCGAGCGAGTCCGAGGCAGACAACACCTCGAGCGAGCAATCCAGCTCAAGCGCCGGCCCTTCCAAACACGGCAAGCCCAAGCGTGGTGCCAACATCGGACGCGGTCGCAACTTTCCCGCTCAGCTGCACGCTGCGTTTGCGTCGCATGATGAGCTGGTCACGTTTACTGAGGAGTTCAATCGCATTCACCTCAAACCCATTGCCCCATCAACCGAGTACGGCCACCTCAAGGCCAAGACGTTCTGGATCCAGTACTTTACGGTATATCTGGGCTCCCTACAGCTTGCCGAGAGGACATGGGTAAAGGACGGTGTCTTGCCCGAGCTGGCACAGCTCAAGCAGTATTTCTATCTTCTTTTCACAACCGGCAAGTCCGGGCTCCAACAAAACAAGACGGGGTGGTCTTACCATACAGCACGAATCTTCCTCGGTCGCACCTGGTCTGCTGTAAGTGCGCTACTACTGTGCTCCACTCCCAAGTCTCACAGCCATCCCTCCCAGCGTAAACGCATAGGAGCGCCTGTCCCCGACAAGGATGGGCTGCAGCAGATAAGAAATGTGCGTTTTTAGCCCTTACTACAGAACTGCCTTTTCATGCTGCATACATAGGCTCTCGCGGAATGGGCGTTCAAGTTGAAGGAATTGTCGACTAGCCAGGTACCAAAGCGATCCCTTCGAGAGGTCGATTACATCGAGTTCTTGGCAGCGGTTCTCAACCCCGCCGTTGGTATTGGAAACCAACTACATGGTACGACTGCTCTCTCGTTTCTTTCACATACTGACTCTGTACCTTTAGCGACTCGTCATCTCGGCCCTCTGCGGCCTGATGTATGGCAAAGGCCAGCACTTGGGCGCCATTGTCGAAGGGCAAGACTATTACAACACTCACCAATGTCTGCAGTGGAACGTAGGTCACATTGCATACCTCGACAAAGGACTATTCTCACATCTGCACAGGACTCGGAGTGGGTCATGTGTGGCTGGAAGGAGATGCTCGGCCTGTTGGTACACTCATTCTGGACTTGGAATTGGATGAAAAACATGCGCAATGTGGAATCAGAATTGTGTGTTCCTACACTTGTCGTTGACCCGCATCAGCTCACAGCGCCCTCAGCGTCCGGACATCTCTCCACAATCTCGATGCTTCCAGGATTTACATGTGTCCCCAGCTCATGTGTCTCATCCTCGGTGCCTACCTGGGTGTCTTTGAGGAGGATGTGCCCGCCATGCTCGCCGATCCCGAGAAGATTCCACACACACCTCTCGTTCTAACCGTCAAGCCCGAGTGGAAAAAGAGGCCCATGTTTTCAGTATATGGCAAGCCCGATGAAGCAATCAAATATGATACGGTTGCCCGTTATTTCCGCAAGGTTGCAAAGTTTCTGGGCTGGCAAAGTGGGTAGCCACGGTTTTGATGTCACAGCTGACCCAATTTGGTATTGCAGATTTCACTTCGCGTTCTCTCCGCTACTCGTTTGCAGGCCACATGGCCGAACTTGTTCCCAAAGTAAGCATACAATATTTGTCCATATTTTGTCTTGTTATTCTCATTTCGCGTCTCAGAGCCACCTCAACTACTTTATGGGCCATTCTGCCAGCGGCATCCTCGCATTTACTACATACCAGGTCCCAGATCGCCCCACCGACTTGGTTGCAGCACGATTCGGTACAGCCCAATCCCGTGATATTTTGGACTGGCGCAGTTCTGTCACCTTTGGCCGCACCCAGGATGTGGCTCAGCCGGTCGTCACCCTCGAGGACATCCAAAAGGACATGAGACTCACTCAGCTTCTCGAAATCTCGGCCAAAGCCGAGCAGGTGGTCTTCAAGGCGCATGGCAAGCACTCGTCTGAACTGGACGAAGATGCAAGTAACCTTCTTCACTGCGATAATCTGGTGCTGACATGGCACTTCTAGCATCTTACGGACCACAACGTCCAGATCGCTCTGGATGCGTGGGTCGATGTTCTCGAGCACTATAGCAATATGGCCGCCCACGTAAGTGCTCTCTTTGCATGCAAACCCCAGCACATCGAGTACTGACGTGCATTGAATAGAAACTCGGTCGCTCCAGGACAGAGCCTTCATCTTCCAGAATGCGGTCAGCATCTGTCTCGTCTGCCGAGTCTGTCATCACCGACGATGATCAGCGTGCAAGAAGCTGTTCTGCAAGTGTACTCTCCGAAAGCCTTCCCTCGTCTGCTCCATCGACATCTGCCGAAGAACGGGAGACTGCGTATCGCATGACTGCCATGGCTGCTGCATTGACCACGCAGGCATCCACCCACCCATTTGTCCCGGTCATCAATGCTCACCCCAAGAACCCCCAAAATGCTGTCGCCCGTACTTGGGCTGGCTTGCTCTATGCTGACCAGCTTCATGACGAAAAAAAGTGCTCACACTGCCATGGCGAGCCTGGTACTGACAGCCCCGCTTACCTTGCTCGTATGGCCAAGAACGTCACCGAACACATGTGGTCATGCGAGCTTAGACACTACCCGGAGTGTAGACGGTGCAATACCTGCACCCGTATTATTCTAAACAGCGACTTTGAGGACCACGCTGACTGCTGCCACGATGACCTGTGCCGCAAGATCAAAGGCGACACGGAGGATGCTGATGTGGACAATACTGCCTTTGAGGATGAGATAGTATCATCCGAGTAAGCTTCTCATGCTTGCTACTGTGTTTCACTCATTGGATGTTCCTAGTGCCGGGGTAGACAATGTACTATCTGAACATGAACTTGTTGCGCTCAACGCCGAGAGCCAGCCCGAGTGAGTTGTAGCTGCCATGCCAACATGTCATCATCATCCTGATTTGTGTTTCCAGCGGCGCCATGGCGCTTAGTGTCCAATCGCGGCTGATGCACTGTCATAGGTGGCATCGTCGATACTTCTGTCCCATATGCTTCTTCGCCGACAGCCAAGAAGAAGTTGCAGACCCCAACAAGCGGCGCAGGAAGAAGCCCGAAGTCGATCCAGATCCCATAGCAGAATGGGAGAAGCGTACAAAGTATGTATGACATGACCTCCCACGGACAGCACCCTGACGCTTCTTACTAGGCCGTTCTTCAATTCACAGAAGTTGTATGAACACATAACCAGTCACTGGACTGATCTTGGTTTCAAGAGCAAAGAATACCACGAGTCAGGACTGAAGCGTGAAGGGCGCATATTCCGCTGTCAATTGGCCACATGCACCGGATCTGTAGAGTACGTCCTTTACTACAGCTGTTGCGCACATCAGTCTAACTGTCTTCTTCTAGGCGCAATCTAAAGGCGATGCTTGAACATCTTCACAACGACCACTCGTACCGTATTCTCAAATGCCTCGACGACGCTGTCACCAGCCCTCTCATCCTGCCTGACGACTACCGCTACGAGGCGGATGCAGTCCTCATCTCCAAGCTTGACAACACGCCCCTTCCTTCAGTCGTTCTCCATGAATGGAGGGATACATCCATGAAGGACCGTGCCGCCAAGCGCATCAGGAAGCCTAGAGCCACCTTCTCGGCTGCTTCGGCACCCGACACTCCCCTGGATGCCGCCACTGCTTCGGGCAGTGATAGTCCCTTGTCAACCTCCGAAACTTTGTCATCCGATGCGGTCGCTCTCCGTGACTGCGTCTCAGCCTACATCCAGACCAAGCCCCAGCTGCAGGACAGTGATCTGCTTGCTCGTCTCATTGCGCAGGACATGACTCTGGTGGATTTAGAGTCGCTCGACCTGGATGTCATTCAGAATTCATTTGGCTTGACCCTTGGAGTGGCTAATGGATTGCGGCGCGCTGCTGTTGCATGGCTCGCACGTCCCATGCATACTTAGATAGATACTTATCCTGCCTGCATAATTTGTGTCCTTTGCTCTCTAATATAATACCTTGTCTACTCTTGATCAACAAATCACCAGAATAATGGCTCCGTGCAAATAAACCATGTTTGGGCAGCAGCCAAACTAACCAAAATAGTCGCTATGTGCCCAGTTTACGGAACGCATATAGATCTATCGGATGTCGGATATCGTCGTCGCGAGCGGCGCCTTCGGGAGGTGAGAAGGGGGGGAAAGTCGAATCAGTTCTCTCAGAGCAGCTTTATATGTTCTCTGAGGGCCGGTCTTCTGTCGATCGTCCTTCTCTGATGCGGTGCACTGTGGCAATGACATCATAGAGGACCGCAAAGTGTTCGATCATGACAGCTTGACACGCAAGACAGAGAATTACCCGATTAAGTAGGCAACTTTCTATTCCTGGCGAGAGAGTGCGCAGCCCACATCAATATTCAATAAGCATTATGGCTATATCCAGGGCTCCCCCTATCAGTATTGCCAAACGGACGAGAAATATTGCTATATGCAGTCCTCAAGATAAGCCAGACATTTCCTGACCTAATGACTGCTCGCTCTCCATCTTCGACGGGACACCTCGCTAGGCCAGGTTCATCCGTGCGCGTGAGGCTGATTGAATGGCCAAAAGCCCAAAACTTTGGCGAGTTCTCTGGCCTGGCAAATAGGTAAGGGCATAATCTCCTATAAAAGGAAGGAGCGCCGCCCCGTCGCCCAAACGGGACAGTTGGCTTTTTATCTAGCTCGGGGTCAGGAGCATCCATCGACAGACATTCAATGCAGCGACAACAAATGTTCACCAAAAAGTCCCAGCGTTTTAATAATCTGAGTTAATTTAAATTCGAACACCAAGATGCGGATTGATGACGCGCAGTCAGAGCAATACCAGTGACTACATCGAATTGATATGCAAGTCGCATGCATTGAAATCTCTGTACACTGCATTCCACTAGCAAATCACCTCTATAGTATCTCCTTGCACAACTCCCGACTCGGAGTCATGTTTTATCAGTCCGCCGCCCCCTGCTGTGGAAAAATCGGCTGTGCCATCTTGCTCCAATGGAAATTCAACTGTGGCTCGATTTTGCTCAGAAATCAACACTGAGCCATAGTCAATCTCTGGCCAGGACACGTCGGGTTCAGTATGGGGCGTGTCTGAGCCGTGAACGAGGTCCTCGCCCATGTTGTCAACGAAAGATCCGAATCTCAGAGTCGAGCTCTGCGAACGTGCGCAAGACGGGTCTGAGGTCTCCGGATTGTTGCTTTGAGAGCGGTTCGTGGCTTGGCGAAGATTCAGGAGAAAATGCGTGATGATTATGGATGATATCCTGCCTCAAAGTTAGCCCGTGTAAGATATAGGGGGGCATGCTTACGGAGTGGCAAAAAAGCTGACTGCAAATGTGAATACCTGATGGCGTATCAGCTTCACCTGATCCTTCCATACAAACACCTGCTTACATTTGTAGTAAATCCCACAATGTTCAGAATGTTAAATGCAAGCTGTACACTGTGCGTCGGGATGGCACTGTCAATCACTGTCGAAAACAACTCACGAACTTTGTCACTTACGTAAAGTACAAGGTGCCTACGACAAGAACAATGTTATATCAGGTTCGCAACGTGCAGGACAATGCATCACCAACCGTCCCGGAGTAACACGGTCACGATTGGAGTTCGTATATTGTGGCGCCGAGCACTGATCAGAGTTGCATATGTCTTGAGCCATATGACAAGCAGAATGAGTACGTCTGCTGCAATGACACAGGCCCTAGTAGCGGTAGTCACTGAAGCGCTTCAGTAGGCTGAAATCGGATAAAGTGAGAACATACACCTGATCGCTTGTGTCAGCCATTGTATGAGCAGTACTCCTCGTCACTCACCGGATAATCTCGGCATCGGGTAGACTGGTCTCGCTATTACACACCACGCCAACAACAGGAAGACTGGCAATCTGATATGCGAATGTGCCAAAATTATAGTACTGACAGAGGTATCAGCAATGAACATTGAATTGCTGACAATCACGCCGATGGAATGAAGCTCACCGAATTTATCACCGCTGGCACTGCATTGAGCAGGCAGACAGTCGAGGCGAGCCACAAGTTCCCGCCGCTAACTGCATACATTCGAACTGCTGAAAAGACTACAATGCAATCGAGTAAGTCGACATAGTCTTCGGGTTTTGGCGGAGACTTACACATCCAAATAACAAAGAGAATGATCCCCACCGCACCAAGAAAGTCACTAAACCCAATACAACTAGTCAAAGCCGTAAAGAGTGTTCAGTGTCAGGTGATACGGGCGAATGAACCGAATACCTCTACATAATGGCATGAATGACGCCTGATTCCAATATTATGTGATAATTTGCTCACAGGAAGGGAGGCCAAGGGAAGGAAATCAACTGCGTACAGCACAGCCCATGTGAAGATCGTGCATCGGTTCAGGTGGAAGAGCGCTGTGACGCTGGTCCACTTTCGGCCCCAAATCAAGTCAATTTCCTGGGACAGTGTCGTGCCATGGTCGTAGAAAATAAGAGCTGTAGAGACAGGTTATAGGTAGTATACCGCAGCGGTCCGTCGACGTACTACAAGCTGCAACAGCACAGCAGTCTTGGATGAAACTACATTGATGGTGCAAGATAGTCGGATACGAAGCAATTGAAGTAAAGTATCACTCACCTAGTCTGTGCGATAGTGAGAATTTCGTTCTCGATATCCGGGCCGAAAACAGACATTCCGAGAAACGCTCTGTAGGCCGACTGTATCCAAGAGCAACGATAACCCGAGTCATCACGAAGCTTTATAGTACCGACCCATGATGTGGAGCTTCATCTGCTTCAAGCTTTACGCGGACAGATTTAGCACAAAAGGTGCCGACCCCATGAGGTCTAACTATACGGTGGTTCTCTGTCAGTACCATATCATGATATGATGGCAGGAAAATGTACAGAATTCGTTCATGATGTACGAAGTGAATTCCGGCTTCTGACGTCTGACATCAGGGAGTGGCGGCATTCTTACAGTATTGGTGCCCAACAGTAGCGACAGTGGTCGCGAAAGAAACACTCTGTAGGCCGACTGCATCCAAGAGCAACGATAACCCGAGTCATCACGAAGCTTTATAGTACCGACCCATGATGTGGAGCTTCATCCGCTTCAAGCTTTACGCGGACAGATTTAGCACAAAAGGTGCCGCCCACCCCATGAGGTCTGACTATACGGTGGTTCTCTGTCAGTACCATATCATGATATGATGGCAGGAAAATGTACAGAATTCATTCATGATGTACGAAGTGAATTCCGGCTTCTGACGTCTGACATCAGGGAGTGGCCGCATCCTTACAGTATTGGTGCCAAACAGTAGCGACGGTGGTCGCGAAGGCCGGAAGCGTCCTGATTGCTGCAGTAATGCTGCAAGAGGTGCATATCTCATTCCGATTTAGGGCAACGGTTGCGCCTATAATGCACAGTAAATATTAATGTGAGTTTCCGGTGTCGTATTGATCAATTGATAAATGCATTCGGGATACTTGTTGCAGTAGTGATAGATCTTCCTGGCCAGACGTGCTTCTGTGCTTATTGAGAGGGAAACATTTAGAAGAATCCATTATACCTTGAGCTATTTATATAACAAATAAATCTCTCGATGCGGTTGACTTCTTCATTTGATCAATTCTATTAATGGCACATGGAATAGGGGACTTAGCAGGATGTTGATGTACATCTGCCACGCTCATGTCAGGATTCAGGGAAGAGGGGCCCAGGAGAGAAGGTTTGGCTACTTCGCCTAGACCTATCCGGGAACATCCACTTTCAAACTGCGAAAGTCGCTAGGCAGTCATAAGCCCGGAGTCAAAAAATGCAATATACGGAAATATCTATCTTGTAGGTAATGCGTACTTTAGAGGGCATAGACCGACTGTTCGTTCTTGCGAGGCGTCGGAGTATCTGCCAGAAATTCATCGGTCGAAGATCACCGAGTCCGTCAGGAGGAAAGAAAATGGTCACTGACCGTCCATATGTCGTCAGATGAGATTCCTAACTGCTACAACACCGGTAGCAACGAGGAGGTACTCACGTTGATCAGCGCCACGCGCCACACTGAACAAGGTTCAGGAAACCATTCAAGCCGGAAGAACTCACTGCAGCCCGTTCAAAGGTTGAGGCTGCGCTGTAAGAGAGGAAGCCCCGGAGCTCTATTAATTGAGCCAACATCCTCGGTGTCAGTCTCCTATCGCAAACGCATGAACACGCCCAGGCCGGCTGATATGAACTCGCTCGCTTGAGTCAATGATAGTGCTGCCGCACACGGGACATCAGTGAGCAAGTCTGACGACATCAAGGGAGCAAACTCGTTCGCACCCACAATGGCAGAGATAGGTGGCGTCTAGGTGGTAAGTTCTAGAAGTTGACATTTGGTTTAAGAAGTCGCACCGACGTGACAGGCCGTAGTGTCCATGACGCACAAGGAGATTCATAGCCAAATAGTTACTCTAACCAACATAGAGTCCGACAGAGGGGAGATTGATATATTAGTTTATAAAGCGACTGCGGAGCTGTGGCGAGACGCTAGAAGACGCCGTCTCGCTCAACGTCAAGATGATTGGAAGCGAGATTTCGCTCGGGCTGATCCGGGTCGACGTCCTCATTCCAGGAGATGTTGATATCGCAGTTTGGCGTTTCAGAATTGTAAGCGAGGTCCGCGCCCATGTTATCTACAAAAGAACCGAGCCGGGGGCTTAAGGTCTGTGAACGGATGAAAGATGGGTTGGAGGTGTCGACGCTGTCGTGTTGAGGTGTGTTGGCAGCTTGGCGTAGGTTCATGAGGAAATGGGAGATGGCGATAGACGAAAGACTATTGCAGAGTTAGCCTCTATGACTCGCAGAATGAGCATGCTTACGGAGTGACAAACAAACCGACCGCATCTGTGAATACCTGACGAGTTGATTAGTTTTGCAACGCTCTGGCTATTGCAAACTCACATCGGTATTGAACCCCACAATGTTGAATAAATTTAATGCGAGCATTGATCTTCGCAGATGGACAGTACTGTCAACATTCACTGCAGAACGACTCACAAATCATTACATACACGAAGTATAAAGTGCCTGGAACAAGAGCAGCGTCAACACCAGTCCAGAGAGTTTAAACTTAACACTGACCGTCTCGCAGCAGTATCGACGCAAGCGGTGTTCTGATATTGCTACGCCGAGCATTGATCATTGTCACGTACGTTCTCGACCAAGTAACAACCAGGACGAGGGTGTCTGCGACAATGACACAGATCCTGGTTGCTGTCGCAACTGTGATGCCTTTAACATCTATGAATTCACCGTAATGTATGTAAACCTACACCTGGTCCCCTTCAGTCCGAATGCATGCAAGTGGCGCTATTTATCACTCACCGGGCGCTTGCAGCATTGGACAGGATACTGCCGGTATAGCAACCTGTACCAAGGAACGGGATTGTATCGATTTGATACTGTACGGCTCCGAAATCTCCATACTGAAGAGTACGTTGATAGTAAGAGCCGAAATTCGCGACCAATTCATCACAGTTTCGTCGATCTCACCGAGTTTGTCCCCACTGGAACTACATTGAGCAAGCACACAGCCGACGCGAGCCACCAGCTTCCACCGCTGACCGCATATATCCGAACTGCCGAAAAAACTGCGATGTTGTTGAGTATAGAGTGTTGCTGGTGGCCTTCGACCAGATACTCACGCGCACAGATCCCAAGGAGGATGATGGTTGCTGCATTATGAAAGTCATCGACGCCGACGCAACTTGTGAATGTAACAGAAACCGATGTTCAGTTTTCCAGGACCCGAGTAGCATATCAAAATGGGCTAGATACCTCTAAAAGACGATATGAGCGACGATTCCAACTAGGAACGCGTACTGTACCCACAGGAAGTGTGGCCAAAGGAAGAAACCCGATAGGTTGTAGCAGGGCCCATATGAAGATCGTCCAGCGGTTGGAGTGGAAGAGAATGGTGGTGCATGTCCAATTGCGACCCCAAATCAAGTCGACTTCTCGAGACAGCGTCGTGAAATGGTCGTAGATAACAAGAGCTGCGAAGATATTATGATTAGTAACAGTAAACGAAAATACCAGAATGGTATACCGCAAGCTACCAGTGAACAATAGCTACTGATCCGGCTGCAATTACGAGGCACTGTCAGAAAGAGAGGGATTCGTAGCACCGTGCAAAGTGCTCACTTGGTCTGCACGAGAGATATGATCGCGATCACAACGCCTGACTCGTTTTGAACCATGTTGAGATATCACTTGGTGAGATAACGAGTCCGGGGAACAGAAGGCGAAATACGATGGAGATATATGAAGACTAAGCTCGAATATTTGTACCGCTGAGGATTGCATCAGTGAGAATCGTAAGGCTAATAATAAGCACATGAGGCCGCACCTGAGCTCGAATCTCGTCAGGTACATGATCTCTCTCTCAGAAGTTAGGGAACTATCTTCTCAGGCACGTTCACCGTAGAGCTTCGCTACATGGCGGCCCATATCCCCTTTCAAACATGTGGACGCTCGCCGTGCTGATGGCAAAAACTTGCTCTGCTAAGATCCGTATTCACAAGAAATAATCTACGTATCCTGACAAGACTGAGTCATTGAGAGAACAGATTCATAGATCGACCGTCAACGCTGAGCAAGAATCATCAGCATTAGGACAGCCGATACTTCACGACGAGCAGACGTGTCGAATGAATGGCAGTGGGTCATTTCCATAATAGTAGGACATTGACGCGACGGCTCGGCCAGTGGTAGTAGTGCTTTCACTCACGCTCCTGCCTCTACATGATGACAATATGGAAGGTCCAAATGAGGAATGCTTCACTCTCGATGGCTAAATAAAATGTGATCATATTGTTCGCGGCAGACCTGATGATCTCCTTGAGTGCCTTCATATGAGAAGCCAAAAGAGCTGAGAATCTCACTGAGATTCAGACCATCTCCAGAGGTCCGGTATGGCATGTTCGCAAGCATGAACAACCTAAATACAACCATGTCGTTAAAGATCCGAAAACTTCAAACTCGCGATGACAGCGTACATCGCTAGCCTCAGAACTATACATCCAGTGCTGATGTGAGTTGACAGACGTCAAGTGTTTCCGTCGTATGCAACACGCTGAATGACCTCGGTTCCTCGAAGATGTTAAAGTGCGCCGAGCTGACCGCAGAAGATGTTCGCAAGGTGGTGGGAATCAATCATAATATAGAAAGGGCAGTGTGCTCATCTAATCCACTGAAGTGATCTGAAAGCATCCTCCAACAATCCTCCAACAATAGTCATCGGTGCGTATCTCGCAGATGTATGTTGCAATCACATGAGCGGCGCCTACCGGTTATGATAGACAGTCTCGGACCTGTGCATGAGCAATCGCATCTTCAGACGAGATGGTGGTCATGTAGCTCAAGTCCGTGCCCAAAGGGCCCATCAGATAGTTGAACAATGTTATCCATGTGAACTTTCCGTTTTCGTGTATAGCAGATCCCGGCTCGCATTGCTACGACGCAGCCCCGGATCATCCCCAGATGACACGATCAGGATGTTCGCGCCAAGGTCACTCCCGGCCGGCAACGTTCAACGACCAAGGGACGTGAATATAATGCATTAGTGGGCAAGACACGTGTCACAAGTCCATATGCACGAGCAGCAGAATGACACTCATCCAGGTGTATCTCTAGGCATTTCAATATACGCAAAATGTCCACACGATACAAGCTGTTTCAGCCTGGCACTGAGCTCCATCTAGACGACTACGCAATGATAGAAAGTGCACTCACAGGTTCACATTCCAGCGGACATCGACAGAAGACCTGACAGCCTAGTTAGCGATCTACGACATCCGGATCTGAGTCAACGAAGCTCTGCCTTGTTATAAATATTTCTGCGAGAGGATCATTAGGTATTGTCGAAGGGACGCCGCCCAGCGGAGCTGTTCTGCAGAGTCAGTCAACAGCGACCAGTGTCGGGGGTCAGGACAGTGACGTGTTGAGTACATCCAATTTAGGAAATCAACGCACCAGCGGCGGGCGGACGGTTCGGCCTGGCTCGGCTCATTTACATCGGAATTGCTCTCCGGGCGCACCTAGCAACGAAGTGGATTTATGCTGACATGTGCAACACCTCATACGGCCAACTTTGTAGCCATGAATAAAGCGGCGCACCAGCTCTGCAGCTCCGTATGGTTGCTTTTATTATCTCTACTAGCTGACCCGCAAAAAGCAGAACTGTACCGCCACTCTGCCATCAATTCTGCATTCTAAACACGAGCAAAATCTACAAAACAATACGAGTCATGGAATTTCGTAATAGACGAATGACGGTTGAATGTATGGCTTCAACTTGAAGATACAAGGACCCAAGAATACAGCAATTGTTGCTGCTGCTGAATCTGAACTTTTTGACTCCAGGGTCTGAAAGGGTTTACGCTCAATATAGCCAGCACAGATATCGGGAAGGTAATAGTAAAACTACTCACGCTAAATCGCATGTACAGACTCTCCACGTGTGCCATTTCCCTCATAGCTCTGTTTCACGAGCTCCTCGCGCATAATGCAGACTTCGGAGTGCTCGCTCAAACCGTCGCCGCTCGGCATGGGAAGCTGGACGACACCATCTTGTCCGATGCCAGGTTCGATAAAGGTAGCGTTTTGCTCGATGTCTCGGGCCATCAGACCACTATCCTGTGGAGCAATGCTATCTCGTTTGGGGTCACATTTGGCGGAAACTATGATCTGGCTGAAGGCATCCGAATCCGTGTCTTTGGTCCGAGAGATGCTAAAATCTCGAACAGACAGATCAGAATCGTGAACAAGATCGGCGCCCATGTTGTCTACGAAGGCACCGAACTTGATGCTTGAGGTTCGCGAACGAATGAATGATGGGTTGAGCGTGTCGAGGTTATCGTCTTGAGGGGCGTTTGCGGCTTGGCGAAGATTGAGAAGGAAGTGGGATATAATCATGGACGACAGTCTCCACGGAGTCAGCGAAATCACCATGAGAGAAGAAGGCGATTACTTACGGGGTGCCAAACAGTGCAATAGCACTATCGAAGAACTGAATAATCCGTCATGTAGGTGAAATATTCCAGAGCGGATGCCCATAAGAAGCACAACGTACATGAGAGCTGAACCCCGCGATATTCAAGATGTTTAACGTCAACAGTAAGCTAGGCGAGGATAGCATCGTCTGTTATCGATACCATTCGGCGAGGAGCGAACAAATCACCACGTACAGAAAGTATAGAGTCCCTGATGTGCAGTCGCTGTCAGCAGTGGCGCAAGAGAGGCCGAAACTACGCACCATCTCTGAGTAACATTATCGCAATGGACGGCCTCATCTTACTGAGTCGAGTATCCCTGAGAATTCCATATGTCTTCGACCAGGTTACAACGAGTACGAGAAGGTCCGCTGCAATTACACAGGCCCTGGTGGCGGTAGCAACTACTCTCTTCAATGCTGCATACTCGAAAGAAAGGAACTACATACACCTGATAGCTACTGTCAGCTTTCGTGCAAGGGGTGCCCTTCACTATTCGTCACTTACCGAACATTCTCAGTCTCGGAGAGTTTGCTTCCATCACTACACGTGACGCCAACCACTGGGAGGGTGTCAATTTGGTACCACATCGTGGCGAAGTTATACTTCCAGGTCATGAATAGCGGCCTGTTAGGTGCATACATTCAGTCTGACAAAATTGATCTCACCACGTTTGTACCGACTGGGACGGCACTAAGCAGACCAACAGTAGAAGAGAGCCACCAACTCCCCCCACTGACTCCATATGCACGCACTGCTGAGAAGGCTTCAGGAACAATCAGCGCCCTGTATTTAGATTTCACCTGAGACTTACCTGTCCAAATTGCCAAGAGGGCTATGTTCGTTGCATTGCTCAAGACGTTGTATCCAATGCAACTAGCATAACAGGTCCACAACAGCAGCTCAGTGCGCCGTCAATTAGAAAAGCCTGAGCAAAATACCTCTATGACGGAAGATGAGTGATGACTGTTGTGGGAAATGCCATGCGTCGCACTTACTGGGAGCGACGACAGAGTAGCAAAACTCGCTGCGTTTACGACTGCCCATGCGAAAGCCATCCAGCGATTGAGATGGAAGAGCACCGTAACGCTTGTCCATTTCCGGCCCCATATCAAGTCGATCTCCTGTGGCAACGTCCTTGCATGGTCATATAAAACAAGGGCTGCAAGAGGACAGATATCTCAATAATTGTCCATTGGTTGCATTTATGCCACGTACTGCAGGCCGCGATGGCACAGCGGTTACCAAAGGAACTGTAGTCCCAACGCGTCGTGAGAGATACCGCACCGCAGCATGGGACCACTCACTCGCTTTCCAGGAGAGCAATGATTTCGTTTGAAATGTTCGGGCTCACCGAAGACATTGAAAGAGACTATTATTCAGCTCGACCTAGAAGTTGCAGAATAGAGATCCAAGTTGGGGGAAGAGCGTCCTTTCGGCGGACACTTTATACAATTCAGCTGGGAACAACCGCCAACATCGCACGTTCGAGCTGAAATTTATGCAAGGGCATCTTCACAGAAGATCAGATGAGGCACCACTCCTGAATATTCGGGCAGCTTTCGGTTATGAGATATGGCAAAGATGTGGTCTCGGTGAGTTCCAGAATTCTTGGTGTCGAAACAACGGTGAGAAGCAAAGAAGCAGACAACCATCGAAGACCACATGCGACACCCATATGCACCACACATGGGTATGTAGCTCAAGAATGGCATCTCGCACGTGCGAAATGCAATAAATCCAGTCGGTTGTAGCGGGTGGTTTTCGGTAGAATAGACGGCAGATGATATCAGATCTTGGAATATATAACGAGTACAACTATTCGCGCTCGTGTCTATTGCGGGACTTGGCCACTAGATGGCACTGTGTGTTCCGATCATCAACGTTTAATGGGGTATTTGACAAGACAGGCACTCGTGCCTCTGACCAAAGCTATCCGCACAGCTTTGATCCGCACTGCCCACACCGCCCCCACATGACGCAGTGCCCAAAACATCCATTATGGGGTCGACAAGACTCGGAAACACACGAGTGTCCATATGTGTCGAGACTAGAGATCAAGAAATAGAACTCTCACAGCGAAGACATCAAAGGATAGTGAGAGTTGACTCAGTGAGGCAGCAAATATAGAAAAAGAGAACATTGGTCAGGAAAGTCCCGGCCATCATCACTTCGATCGTCGCCAGTGCAGGGAAAATGACAGTGAGTGGCTGAATGCGTCTTGGAAGCATCCAGCTCTAAACGTTAATGCTTGATAGTATAAGAAGAGTAACCGGGGATATCTTTTTGCGATGTCGTCGCTGTCGTCGGAGTGATATGCAGTGGCATTTGAGCGGGAGGACGATGAACGCTTCACTCACGCTGACTCCTGAGACGAGCGACGCGCGTCTGTTTCGACGCCACGAAGCCCTAAGTCACGGGATTCTCGGAGATCGCGGCGCATTTGAAGGCTCCGGAGATCCTGACAATATTTGATTGTCCCGCCAGGATCATCATGTGGAAGACGTGATAAATGGGAAACATCCAACTATCGAAGTACTATGCCATCAGTGGTCGGATTTATCCGTCATACTGATACAATAATAGAAAGCAGTAGTCAGACTCCGAAGCTTGGAAGTCCAGCAGAATATATCTGCACTCGAACCCAATTGGCCTTCATATAGTATCGTGACAGCTGGCAAGGCCTGACAGGGGAGCACTAGCATGTTAAGATATACGTCCGCAGCCCTCCCCCTAGTACGACTGTCTCTGTGACCTGTGCTCCCCAACATCCACATCGCGGGAACAGAAGGATCGATCCATACGATGTTAAATGTCTTCAGGGACGCGGTGGTGAACGCGGCATTGACGTTTGTTGGCATAGACTCACCCAGGGCGGTCTTGGACATGATAACATGCATAAAGTCTTGTGAATCTTGGGCTGGAGAATGCGAGTTTAGCAGGCGGCAAGGACTGTATCATGCAGAAAAATTTTGATATATATGAGACCTTGGAAGACAGCCACAGTGTTTGCTGAATTGAGGACCTTCGCAATGACCAGAGCAGCGTGGAACATAGTGGCAAGAGCCGTCAACGGTCCCTTAATGATCGCAACTGATTGATTCGTAAGAGGCGCTGTACTTAAGTTTCAATGGAAGATGATCAGCGTATTGTACTCGGGTGGATCCAAATACTGCAGAAGACAATGAAGAATGGAATCCCAGAACTACATCCGCCAACATTAGCCACCAGATTTTACAAAGACCAGAAAGATTGCAAGAACCTGGAGTGCGGCATGATCATCGCCCGCAGTCCAAAGTGCCGCTCAAGAAGACACACTGTACTGCTTTAACCTCCATGATACATTGCTGTCAACCGCTCTGTAAACAGCGCCGAACCGGACATACCTCACTTTATATTCAACAAGAAGAATCAGCACAATCTTTCCTATGACGTGCACGTCTGTCCATGTTCAGCATTCCGCAGATGCGAGTTGGACATGGCGGTGGACGGGAAGCCGGGGTTTGACACCCCGTGCACGAGTGGCAACATGCTGCTTAGCATGTCTGGAGTCCTGCGCGACAGGCGAAGATAAATATTGAATTTCTCCATAGGGCATGGGCATATTCCAAGGTCAGAAAACAAGCTACGACGTGATGGCTTTGACGCACAGACGTCTTTATCCCGTCCCATCCCCCATGTCCTTCGACAGTCTACCATCCCGACCCGCTCTCAAACAATGGGGACCAGCAGGCAGATCCATAATATACAGGCTCCTCCATGACTGATAGTGACAGGGCACATCTGGCACTACTGCGAGGACTTGATTTCGAGCGAAGGTAGGTCCTTGCAGTGGCATAACAGTCCGAGTCTGAGCCGGCGGGCTCCTCAGCCCTGACTATGCAACTTACTGGGGACAAGTTGTAGTAAATCCCACGGGTGCTAGAGATAGACAGGTGCGTCAGTGGAACGTATTAGAGACAGTCGGTCGAGCATGACAAGGCAAAGCGGCTGCTTGCAACATCGGCTTCGGCAAGTTTGAAAAGAGGTCATGCGTCCAATTGTGGAAATCAACGTCAACGTCAGTGCAGGCGCTAGAGCGGCGGCTACTACTACTGTAGTAGCCTACTACATACTAGAGCCCAAAGTCACTGCACATCTCTGCATGCCCGCGTTTTCGATCCTATCTTCAAGGATTATTGCACCACGGCCTTACTACTGACCCGGAGGTCTTGTGATGCTTGCCATGGTCTCGAATAGATCTTTACTGATCTTCAAGATATGAAGTCCCTTGAGCTTGTCGAGGCAAGCCAATCGAGCACGGCATCCGCAGGGTTCAGTTGGAGGATGGACATCTGGAGTCGACACGCACTTGGGTGACCGCTACTCGCGTTCGAAAGGCGGTGCGCGCGCATGGTCGTGCAGTGACGCATCATTGAACTGCTATAATATTGCAGCTATTGTACGTTCCTAAACTCCTCTGGCGATTTTTACTCTCGAGTCACTTAGGTCTCACTTAGGTCTCACGGCATAATCTTACCACACCTCTCCGGGCATTGGCGCAGAGCTAACAAGCGACTCTTCTCGTGGCTGCCGTACAAAGTGCACTCTGAAGATGAGGAAGATGCGTCATATGTTTTTTTTCCATGAGCATACAAACCCCATCGAGAATGGCTGAAGCTATGCAAAGGGAACCAAAGACAAATAGCTGAACCATTACCTGACGCGTCTTGGTGACTTTTCTCAGGCCGTCCACCTCGGAGTCCACATCTGCTCGCTCGAATTGTCATGAGTGACTTTTGATGATTTACTTTATGTATCGGGCCCTGTAGGTCCGCAATGACCTCTCCCGGCAGGCAAATGATGCAAATTTTTGTCCTCTCGATTGCTTCGGCCAAGAAAGAGCCTACCTGTTCGGGGAGTCTTAGACTTACACGCATGAATGACATCTTACTCATCGATGAAGTCCGTCATCCCAACTATCCTAGGGATCATCCTATTGTGATCCTCGCCTTCAGGGCCTCGGATGCCGTGCAGTATTGTAACCTGACGTCTTGATACTCGGGCCGAAAGGAGGCCTGTGGGTTTTTCAGGGGTGAGAGCGTGTCCGCTGGAACGATTCTAAGTTTGAGACGTTGTCGTCCATTGGTGAGTCCCTGGTTCTGTGGGAAGACCGCACTAACTTCTCTATCAGGTCTTTGGCTTCTAGATTACTTACCAGTCATCGTACTCGCCTCTCGGGACACGCGTTCGACACGAGGCGTGCCCAGTTTTATTCCGTTCTCCCGCGGTGCGATAGCTCTCACTGCGGAGTACGTTCATCGCCTCATGAGCGGCGTTCGCTTAGAGGCGTTTTGGCAGATCAAGCTCCTCCTTTGTTGAGGCACTGCGTTCCTATCAATTGCGCACATTATCTGTGCTCAAATTCCCTGTCATTCCGGTAATATAAGTAATCCTTCTTGCGAACCGTGTGCACATGTCCGAAGTCCGCAATTCCATCGTGGCGTCTATAAAGGGTTCGGCAGGCGGCAACATAGACGCTGGCGCATGCGGCTCAAAGTCAGTTGATATGTGTGGTCGCCAGACTTCAAACCAAATATGAGACTAAAAAATACCTGAAAAGTTCTTGTACAAGCGTAACTGGCGGTGTTGACTTTGTTGTTGGCACAAGTGAGACCAATAGCGCAAACCGGAAACGAACCGCGTCCAGAAAGACGCGATCGTCTGAGAATGAGATCAGATAACGCGCGGGGCGTGGCCTATCCATTTGACCTGCACATCTACAGATGAACTCATCACTATGCACGCCTCATTCTTTTCTGAAAACTGTCATCATCTTTGTTATCCGGCCTGCGTATCCGAGAAAATTTGCTCTTTGTCACTAGGACTGGCTCGCTTCGCTTTGTCAAACTTTCGCGCCACCGAATAAACGGAGCGGACGCGCAGATTGTGGCTTGCAACCAACGGATTTCTGGCCTCCATCACTCGTTGCTGTTGCTAGATTCTATCCAAGACGCGAAGAGAAGCCCCATCAGAAGATTTATGAGCGGTGATGGACCTCCCGGTGCTAGTATGGATGCTGTGGATGAATAGGGAATTGACGAAGGAGGTGAGGCCACACGTATATGCTGTACTCCGTCCTATATTCACCCACGAGCGCTGCCACAGGAGTATGATGTTTGCTACAGAATAATGCAGGCGTGCGTGCCACATGCCAGAGTGCAGTATTCGTATGAAAATGGCGAGACTCAAAGTGCGTTATCGACTATCCTATGATGTGGCGACGCAACCAATATCTACGGACTCTAGGGCAAATCATAGCTTTCCTGTTGCCGGTGCTTATGATGAGACATAGACGAATACCTCGGTCAAAATGGCGAGACTTCATGACGCAGAATGGGAAACATTGGATCGAACAGGCAAGTCTGCGTGGTGGTGTCCTCGACTCATACTCACGGGCATGGCCACTAGGAACATGATAACGCACCTATACAGACACGAGCCGTACGCGCGGCGATTGGATACCATCTGGCCTACGACAACAACCTTGTCGGCATGATCATGACGCAAGGTCGACAACGAGAAGTAACCACCATCGGCCTGGGCATCAAGCACCTTGCAACCTTCCCTCCAGAGGCGAGCGTCTTGGCCTATGCGGAATCATTCTATCACAAGGTAAAAGTGGCACCACTTACTGCCTCACGGCGCGCCTAACATTAAGTCAACAGCTGACACCGAAGGAGCTGACCTTCATTGAGCCGAAACTCGGCGAGGAAGTCGTGCTGCGGCGACTATGCATTCTGCTGGCGCTGAAGCAGGCGTACCTGAAGGCGGTCGGGCAGCCCGTGTTCGACTGGTCGCGCCTCGAGTTCAACATCCCCGACAAGAAAGTGAGCGGTGATGGCATGGAGCTGCAAGGCTGGGAGTTCCGCGTGTGGCAAGCGACGATCAACGTCGTGCGGAACGGCGATGTATATGAAGAGCTCTACCAGTGTGCGAGCGCGTTCTTCCGGGGTACGGCAGAAACGTACTTCGTCTGGCACACGGACCGCAAGGACCTGGAGTCCTGGGTGCAATTCGTCAACGTCGACCAGTTCATGCTGGTGGCGCCCAAACTTACAGACTGAGTGCAAGTGTGTGGGTATGCTGGGGACACGCAGGCCGGAGTAATCGAATAGGAACCAGAGATCAGAGGAGTCGTAATATATTGTAATGCTATGCACTTTTGTTCGTTGAACGTCGATTTATTCTGATTTTGTGGCAGCTGGGAGTACGATAATTTCCTACTACCGAAATGGCTGTTCGGGCCCGTCTGTCTCGTATGTTCGATGATACCTCTTTACATTGTATCCATCTTTTCTACTAGTTCGTCCGAATAATGGTGCACAAGGAAAGAAAAACATACGAGATCTAGCGTAGGGAAGTCTTCCATTTGATGTTATTGACCACGATGACTCGGACTTCCATGCGAGAAGTTTTCGCACACAGTCTAAAGAACTTCCAGTGGATTGATACACGAGGATCAGAAATTACTCGGGTCTCGTTGACATGTGCTCCAGGTCCGCTGACATGACAAATTCAAACAATACAACAACACATGCATACTCTAAAAGCCTTCC
The DNA here is from genome assembly GCA_001687445.1 of Obba rivulosa. Taxonomy (NCBI): domain Eukaryota; kingdom Fungi; phylum Basidiomycota; class Agaricomycetes; order Polyporales; family Gelatoporiaceae; genus Obba; species Obba rivulosa. Next base: position 9,933 of record KV722411.1, on the reverse strand, counting down.
ATGTAGGGGAATACAGGGAACCATGCAGATGTCTACTCATCCTTGATATCAGAAGACTCCACCACGTCTTCCTTTCTGCTCGAGACGCGCCCAATCTGCCTGTTCTTCTCATTCTCTTCCTTCCACTTTCTGAAGTGCGCCTCCTCGTCCCAGACGAAGGGGCTATCGCTCTGAAAGAGATAGTCCATCTCCTCGAGCGTGCGATTCGCGGTCTCGGGGTAGAATGCCCACACAAGCGGGATGCTGAGGAAGTTGATCACACCGAATATATGCAGCGTATTCTCGCCGATGCGTGAGAACATCACCGGGTTCAGCAATGTCAGCCAGCCGTTTCCTGTGTAATTGTATGAGTTACGCCGAGATAATGAAGGACATTGACGTACCAATGGACCAGCCGAACACACCAAAAGCATTGCCCTTGGCGCGGACTTCCAGGGGGAACGTCTCGGTTGGGTACACCCAAGGGATGGTGAGCCACGTCGCGCCGAAGATGAAAGTATACATGAACACGAAGAGCGCTGCCGCACCGCCGTATTGTGAAGCCTTCTCGGGGTGGTCCTTGAGCAGCCGGCTGAACGCGCCTGCGAGGATGAGGGAGATGCCCTGGCCAACGGCGCCCCACCAGAGTCCGACGCGCCTGCCGAGGCGGTCGATCGTTAACACGGCGACCAGGGTGCTGAGCATGTAAGTGATCTGTGGGTGGTGTGAGGTTACGACGCCGCTGGAAACATCGCGCATGCTTACATCGTTCAAGCCCGAGAGCCATTGCGACTTGCGTGCGCCATAGCCAGCCTCGGCGAAGATTGTAGGTGCATAGACAGTGATGGCGGCGATACCAACCCATCTGTTGCATGAAAATGTCAGTAAGGGTACCATGATCAATAGCAATGGACTTACTCTTGTACAATTTGCAGCCAAACAGAGAGTTGAACTCGCCGTGCAACATGAAGACCATCATCGCTGCGCCCGAAGAACATGGAGATGTAAGAGTTGCGGCCAGCGCTTTCCTTCTCCAGCGCCACTGTTGCAGAGATGTCTTCGTATTCTAGGACAGCCTGAGGTGCCTCGATGCTTCCATCTTCCGACCGCAAACGACCGAGGATGACCCGCGCTTCGTCATCGCGTCCCATCTTGACAAGCCACCGTGGACTCTCTACAGTCATTGAGTTAGCAGCTTGCATCAGGACACCGTCGGCAGAATCCGCACCAGGCATCCAGGGGAGGCACGCCTATCACACATATGCAATCTTGGTGAACTTTGCGATAAATTACAACCTGGACGTGACGTACCATGAATGCCAACACAGGAAGGATCTGAAACGCGATCGGGAACTGTAAAATACTCCTCAGGCACGAGTTCGGACAATCCACAGACAAAAAACTCACCCGCCACCGAACCTGAGTGTTACCTTCCCCAATGAAGCCAAGTCCGAACTCGAGCCAGTACGCAACGACCACGCCAAAGATATTCAATGTGAACTCGCTCGCGATGAAGGCCCCTCTAGAAGTATGCGTGGCGACTTCCGCACTCCAAACGGGCACGATAGCATTCAAGTAGCCGGTACCGATACCGTTGACGACACGTGCGCAAAGCATCCTGCGAGCCTGACTTAGATAGGTAACATACTAGGTAACTGAGGGCATACCATGCGATGTTCTGTGCCGAGCATTGCAGCGCTGCGCCGACGAGCACCCAAATGCTCCCCTGCGTGTCACATCAGGTCAGCTTCAGGATGGGAAGTGTCATGGAACAGTTGGCTAACCAAGACCATCGTCTTGATCCGTCCAAGTCTGATAAAGGAACGGCTGTCAGTATACCGTCCATACGAAATAATAAGCTGCTCACCGATCACCCAGGATACCTCCCATAAGGCATCCGAGCAGTGTACCAAAGTAATAGATGCTGACAATTCCTCCTTGTCTTGTAGGTTCCGTGATAGTTACAACCCAGCCCTCAGAGGGGCCTTCATAGCTACGCCGTTGGTCAGACCTGATGCATGATCGATGCACAGATAATACAAACGTGGAGTATCCTAGTTTCATAACTCGAACGTAATCGGGGGAGGTATTGACCCCTCCCATCATGCCTTGGTCATATCCAAAACTAGACGACATAATTAAATCGCCATAGTACGATAAAGAAAGATGGGTAACTCACAAGAAGATGGCGAGACCGGCCACCGCATTAATCGTATAATACAATCGTCTACCTGATAGAGATGACATGGTGGCCGTGAGTCCGAGGAGGAATGGGCGGTGTGCTCGCCACGGTCGAGGACATCGTCAAGCTGCTATCGACATATATATAGTGGAGCACGCATATCTGCTCGTGCCGTCTCGTTCTTGGCAATCTTGTGACCGAAGAAGAAAGCATATGTTGGTGGCGGGCCGCTTGTTCCGAAACGCTCTGCACAGGGAATAATTTTTCTGAGATAGATAATTGGAGGGGCGCTATGTTCAACCCCCCCTCGTTACCTCGCATGACCATCGGATAGGCGGTAGAAGACGGCTGCGCTGAGCCGTGGAAGTCCTACTATCCCGGTCAGATGATGTGACGTCGAGTGTTTTGATGTCCGAAAATGGTGACGTACCGGTGCCACAGTCGACTTTCAAAGTCTACAGGAAGACATCTCTGCAATTTTCAAGCTTCGAAGATCTCCGAATCTATTCACAGAGAAGGAGTCATAGTGATTCTAGCGAAAAGTGGAGGGTGTTCAATACGACACAATGCCGGAGATGCACGCTTTGCGTGCCCTGCATCTGCAAAAAGAGGGTCGGCATGAAAGGCGTCAAAGTGAGCACGCGCCACAGCGGCATCGCTTCAACCTTAGAGCCGGGCTGGCTGCCGGACTCACCGTGCAATGCTCAACGCTAACGACTTCAAAACGTCGGACATGTCTGAGCAAGGTACTTATTAGCACGCAACGATGGTCAAGTACGAGGACCCAAGGGACAAGGCACATGACTACATGCGGCAACTTTGTGCCCGCTCGATCGTCGTCGGTGGCGCTTGAATCATAGCGTTCCGTACACACACCGATGACGGAGGACTCAGGAGGCAGAAATGAAGCATTCATCGTCAAATACACTTGACGAAACTTCCGGTTGAGACCACATGCGAGAGCAGACAATCAAGCGAGAAATAAGTTCTGGAATACGTGGTACATGACCGTACGCTGTAAACCAGTGAAGAACAAAGTCTTCACCGCGCCCATCGCGCCATCAACCGTCACATGATCCTCGCCCCCCCGCCGCCGCGGGCCACCGCTGACGCCGCGCGTGCGGCGTTCGCCTTCCAATTACTTGCGTCAACACTGCCCGCGTTGAGGTCCAAGACTGGATCGAGTGTAGATTTATTGGTCTTGGACTACAAAGGGCGATAATATAGAAAGAATGTCGATACAGTGCTCACGTTCATTATTGCACTTGACTAAACTAAATGCTCCGAATCCATCGGCATAGTACAAGTCAGCCCTACCGTGAAAGCAGACCACCGCAGTCGTTCCGCAGCCGAATACCTTAGGACACCAGGACAAGCTACGCTGCTGTCGGGATATCACGTCCGAATTCGACTCGAGTTCGGCACGTCTCAAAAATGCCGCAATGGAATAATATTTCGTGTCGTCGTAATAATACCATGTGGAGTCATGAAAGCATTCTACAATTTGTGATTATAAATACCATTCAAACTCCCATTTCCCCGATATGTAGGTCCCGTTAATGCAAGATTAGAGCTTGAACTCGGTCAGCGGTACGTGGCGCGGCTCGCGGTGGACGACGTCCGCAAGTCTCGAGATGAACTCCTTCAGCTTCTCGTTCTCCGCCTTGCCCTTCTCGTGAATCTGTCACAACAAATCTCAGCATCTCATAGCACACCCACTAGCACAGCACATACCTCAACTGTGTCCCAGCCAATGAGGAAGCAGAACACGTCCTCGCGCTCGGTGGTCTGGCCGAAGCTCGCGCCGTGCGTGCCATCGGGGATGGTGACCTGGCCGACGACCATCGGCGCGAGGATTGCGCGGATATCCTCGGGCGTCTTGCCCTCGAAGAGTGTGAAGAACGCGAACTCAGTGATCGGCGCGTGCAGCTGTGGGATCGGGTTCGGCTTGAAGGGGATGCGGTAGATGAGCGGCGCGCCCGTGCCCGCCTGCTTGATGAGCTCGCGGAACTTTGTGTTCTGCTCCGAGTTCTCGACTGCGGCCTTATGCGCGTCAAGTGACTCCCAGACTGCAACAATAATCAGGAGGTGGGGTAATAGCGGTGACCGAATAACATACCAACAACGAGGTAGAGAGTGGTCTTGTCTTCGACCTGGATACCGGTGAAGACACTGCATGCGGTGGGTCAGCGCCATGATCGTAGATGAACGGTCATCATGCTCACCCCTGCACACCCTTGGCCTTTACCAGGATCTCAAGTGCGGGGTTGATGATGGAAGGGTCCTTGCGGTACGCTTCCGAAGAAGGAATGCGAGCGACTTCGATGATCAGAGACATGATGAAATTCAAAAGGAGTTGTCGTGGAGGAAGAAGTAGTAATGTGTTGTGATGAGTTCGAGTTGTAGCTCCTCATAGCACACTCGCCGCGCATATATACCTCCACATCAAAGGCGTCAATCGTGCGGCGGCTGAGTCCATCACGGAAACAAGTGATGTATAGCCCAAAGCTCTGCCCGGATCGCCGCGCGCCCTGATGCCTCGTACGTATCTGAGAGCGAGTTGTCAACGACAGAGATGCGCGTACAGCAGTGAGGTCACATCGGAGGTTGGACGGCGACCGCTATCACATCAGCGCTGTACGTACAGCCCCGGTCTCGGAGTCGCGGGTCACGTGCGTGCACATCTGAAACTGGAGTTCTGCATCCAGTAATATCTGTGGCAGGTATTTCTAGTGAGATCTAGATGGCATCAGAACTCAGAGACGTCCCGACCATGCGGAGAATACAGAGGTACTGACCTTAGGCTTAAAACCCGCGGGGATCTACCTGTGCACGCTGGTTCGAAGTAAGTATATCGAGTTCGACCGAGGCTCCACCATGCTGAAATAATTAGAGTCAGAAGTTTAACTGTCATTTCATTTGATACCAACACGGGGAAGCGAAATCACAGTAATTGCCCGACCCCCACAGCGCCCACAGCAGGCCCCTTAATTTGAGAATCGGACGACCATGACAGGAAGATGGGAGGATTGATGCACTACGGGTATTGTACCGCCCGGTGAGCCAGTTTGACACAATCAAATGGCGTACCGCGTGCAATGTATTTCGCAACGATACAGCACCGCCACTGTGATTGGCTACGGTGGTCAGGCTTCGTGATCCTCGCTATTCAGTACGCATCCTCCAGAGATACTGCGGAGGTAGAGTTCATCGATGTCACTTTAGGCCATTGCAATATGCCCCCATTGGATAGCTGTGTGGAGAGCACGGGGCGCTCGAGAGAGCCACGGAATGTTGGGAGCAAAAATGGACGAAAGCTGACGTGCGGAATTTTGCTGGAGCATCAATCCTACATATCCACGGTATGCAAGAGCTTATGTACGCCCTGTTTTTGTGGTGTGCATTAGCAAAGTCAACACGTTCGTCCGCTCGACCACTCACTAGACAAGTATCCGATCCCCTGGCAGGCCTTGTACAATGTCAATCTGGAATAATCCGTCATATAATCCGCACATATCCACACGAACAGCGTTGAATCTCTGCTTTTCATGGCAATGCCCATGACAACAAACTGGGGCCAGGGCGGCACACAGTCCGTCTCATCATGACAGGCCAAACGCGCGATCGCGCGGGTTCCGGGGGTGTAGAATCCTTTATGCCTTCCCCGCATAATCGAATGTCTTGCTCGTCTATGGCGGAACCATGTTCAACGCATAAGATATCAGGAAAATTGGAGAATTTATAATAAGCAAAGATCTGCAGAGATGCGAAGCAAGCAATCATGCAACCACGGTCGCGTCGCAACGACGGAGGCGCGCGAGCGTTCACTGAGCGCTCGGCAGCAGCCAGTGTAAGCAGAGGCTGAGCAAAGTTGCTTATTTGGCTCGCTTATCTCACTTGTTCCCACTCACTCTAGGCAGGCTCGCTTGACTCTCGCTTGACGCCAATTTCACTTGTCGCTTGCTCACCTCCCTTACTTGTGGTCTAACTTCTGGTAATGTTCTCAGTCATGCTCGCTGTGGTTCCATTTGTATATCCGGGATCTATTTTCTGCTCGGTGCCCCATCTGTTCGCCATATTAGAGAACTCTCGCGTTCCTCAAGAAGTCCCCATGTAAGCACGTGATGTCCTAGTACCTGGGCGCCTGTGCCACGCGCGTCTGGTGGTTAAACTTCAGCACTCTGGGTAGACGCGCTCAACAACCCTGTACTTCAGACCGAGCTGAGAATCTTAGGTATATTGCAGCGTATCCCTAGTAGAATGCCTCTCATACGGCACGAGCTCCCGGTGGGGCCTCTGGGGCCGGATATGCGTTCCGACCAGCCAACTGCTCGCATGAGCCCTCCGCTCAATCCTACTCCCGGAGATGATGGCATGGAGAACACAAGTCAAATTCATCAAATGAGAAGCATTACGACACGTCTTGCTAGATCCGCGCATGTCATAAGCCTTCGACATACTAGGTGCGCGCAACACATATCTCGGTGGCTTCACCGACAATGGGCCGTGTATCTGGCGATCGCCTCCTGCTTGATAGTCTCGACTTACGTCAACATATCTCGACTACAACGAACTCGCCATCGCTCTCTGTACACTGCGAATGCTCGTACTTGGCCCCATGATGGGCTTCTTCCAGACTTTGGCCCGGCCACAACCTGCCCGGCCCGCTCAGTCTTCTCTCTCCAGCGCGCCGCTTTCAGAGGACGCTGAACCTTCACACTTTGAACCCCGGCGGCTGCACGCCGCGGCTAGCGCTCTGCAATATATAGCCAACGTCCCAGATTTATCTCGACACGCACTAGTATGTGGACTTCGCGAAGCGCGGAGCATTAGCGCGACTTATCTCGCGGGTGGACATCTTGACGGCTTACGTCCGCCCACATTTACGTGATACCACGGATCTCGTCCAACCCAAGAACTTCGCAGCTTCTCTGTACGCAGCTGTCAAGCCTCGCCGACGCTTTGAATGAGTGGTGGGAGCCATCAGCGGGCTGCGCGCACACTGCTGCGAACGGTGTTCCTCTACGCCTCGCGTTTGCGTCGTGTGCAAGCTCCGCATATGCATGCTGTGCACAATGGCTGATCGCTGGCTTGAACGTGCTGCAACGAGGACGGCACAATGGACAGAGACCGCGCGCCACTGCGCTAGCGTGAGCAGTTGGGAACGTTTCGTGGCGTTGGAAACGTGTTTCCGTGTCGGACACTACAGCCGTCCCTGGCGATTGTCCTGCCTCGTTCCTCGCTCTCCTGGGAGGCGTAACTGTCTTGGGTGACGCTCCCAGATCTCGCCGGATCCCATGGCCCCTCGCGTGCCCACGTGACAGCGCCCATTTACTGCTCTGCACCCCCGAAATCGATAGCATCCCAGCTTGCTTATCGGATCTCAGTGCTCGGTCTCTCAGGCTGCACTCGAGGGGGTGCAGCAGACTATCTAACGCCCCCACCGTGCATCTCGAGCCTCGAGGATGGGATGGTCCGACTCCGAGTGAGTATGATCGCTCGCCCGCTCTCACCGTGCCAAGATTAGACAGTTCTGCGCCGTTGTGGAGACGGACTTCTATTCTGATGTGCGCGGGTATGTCCTCTTTCGACTGCACTCGTGAAGCAGTGGACCTGAATATGGCTTGCCGTGTATAGCCCGTGGGCAGCCAAAGCTGTCGCGCACGGTTCGAGGCCGAAGGATCTGCCAGTGGACGGTTCCTCGCTATGCCAAGAAGGCTCCGCCCGCACGAGCTCGGTGCTGCGGACGTTACCGTAGGAGGTTGCTGGATGGTTTGTGCTGCTTCTTGGACGTCTTCCAGAATTGGGCTAAGCGGGCGGCACTCGATATCGGAATTGCTCTTGATGCTGATGCCGAGGGAATGGGCTCGGGACGATGTATCTGCCCTGTCCAGCGTGCACGGTGGGCAAAGGGCACTGGCTTGCTATATTGCCTTTTTTGGAACTCTTCGATGGCGCCATCTGCCTTGAGGCGCGTCCGCCGGTTATTTTGACGACCAGCCCGGCCCTCGTGACTGTCGTCTCTGGGCACTTTGGGCAGCGTTCGCAGGTGCTGCAGAGCAGCGAATACCGAAGCTCGCTGCGCTAGCAGCAGGAAGCAGTGGAGAGCACACTGCGATGGTAAGCGGCCGCAATTGGCCCGCTCGCGTTGGCTGTGCAAAGGAACGCGAGGGTGACGATCAACAGTGGGCGGGCTTCGCGGTGGCGGGCGCACGCTCGCGAGGACGGCTCTGGTATTTCCGCTGGTATGCGACCCACAAGAGTCAACAAACGCGGCTTCTGGAGAGGAGCCGAACAACACGTTGGGCGCGCAGGGTGCGACCTGGGAGCGGTCCGCATGCAGGGTGCGGAGCTGAGCGCGCGCAGAGGCAGGGCTGGGGCTCGCCGAGGGATTGGCGGCAGACATGCCCTGGTAGACCAGCACGGCGCACCAGCGTTGCACGGCGCATGGGACGCGCGGGAGGACGTCGGCGGAATCGGCACCTCTCTCCTTGCGGACTGGCAGTGCACTGGGAGCGCAGACTCGCCGCATGCTACGGATGTTGCGAGAGCAGTGATTGTACATTACACGTGTATGGACATAGTATGGATATCGAGGCACGAGCATGAACCGAGGATGCGGACCGCGGTGGGCAGCCGCGCGCGAGCCGCAGCGCCAGCATGTTCGACAGTGATCATGGGCTTGGATGGCCCGGAGTTCTCGGCACGGAGGGGGCACGGACGCGCTCGAACGCAGCGAAAGTGGGTGCCAACTAGGGCCGAAAAGGGCGAAACCGCTCGACCGGAGTGGTAAATGAGCACCTCGCGCGCCACCGCGAGGGACGGCGGGGAGGGGCAATGCACTCGGTGTGTAGACAGAATAGATGGACATGTAATAGAACGGGGCGTCGGAAGCGCCAGAGGGCGGAAAATTGAAAAAAAGTGGGAGTGGATTTGGGACGGAAGGAGTGTGTTCTGATTTGCAGGCGCGCCAGGCTCTGCCAGACTCCGCCCGTGCCCCAGCTTCGACTCTGACGCTCTCTGTCGGCTCTCATATCCCTATAACCGTCCGCCCGCGTCCCAGCCCTGTCTCTGCTTCCTCCCCTCCGCTCCCTTACGCCCGGTCAATGCCCTCCATTCTCAACCTCAAGTTCAAGGTCCGTCGTCGTCGTCGTCCACACCGACGTCGCCCACACTCACCCCTCACCCACACAGGGCAACAAGTCTTTCGTCCCCTTCAGCAATCTCGGCGATGCAGACTCCCTCACCCTGACCTGGAAGGTAACCCCGCGCTCCACCCTTTGCCGTGGCGACCGCTCACTGCCGACGCCCAGGTCTGCACCAAGGTCGCCAGCTTCCTCGAGCAGGGCCAGCGACTAGAGAACTTGAGTTGGAGACTATGGCACCTCCAGAACCTCATGGTCGACACCGACAACGCCAAGTCCAAGCGCGACTTCAAGAAGCTCTCCAAGTGCATGAGCGACAAGCTTGACAAGGAAAAGGGCCGGTACGTCGTCCCCTCCTCGCGTCCCCGCTCGCCGTCCCTGACGCCGCGCCACACCAGGTCCATCGAGGAGCTCCAGGCGCCGGGCTTTAGGCGCAACCACTCGACCGAGCTCATCCAGCAGCGCGCAGTGGAGAAGGAGCGTGAACGTGAGGCGCAGCAGAACGGCAGGCCCGGGACGATCCACCGCATGCAGTTCACCTTCAGCGTCGACCAGCCCTTCAGTGTGGCGATGCCGACAATGCCCAAGAAGCCCGACCTCAAGCCGTCCCCAGAGTTCAAGGACAAC
>KV722410.1:71961-119773 GCA_001687445.1 Obba rivulosa | reverse complement strand
TCAATGAAAAAGGTGTGTGCTAAGAACGCTGCATTGGGCGCCTATTTGGGCACCCTGCCAAATTTGGGCATAACACACAGCATAAGTGACGAATATTAGTATAAAATAAGGTCAAGAGAATCTATATACATTCCAATCAAGTGCTAAACAGCCTTCTGGTAGTATAATAATGTGATTCCTTGTTATAACATGCACATTTTAACATAAGTGCGTATACCATTTATTTACATTATGTTTCCGTTTACACGACTTCTTGTAAATAGATGGAAATTTAAACGGTAACAACCGTATATAAACAGTAAATAGATGAAATGGTTGGAGCCTTAGTCTAGCTGTTTCCGTCCGAGAGCTTCGTCCCATTATAAACCATCTGTTCGGCGACGGGTGCGCGAAAGTCTCCATGTACAATTATTTACAACCAAGAATGGATGCCGCCAGCATAAATCCAAGGGAACAAATGCGTGCGTTCGTGAAACATGGTGAGAACCTAATGCTAATACGACAGCTACAGAGATGGTACACACGACAGGCAAATTCGCAGATACCCAAATCATGATGTCATCAGCATGGGCGTGCGATCAGTGAGACAGAGGAGGATGTCGGCATATAACACTCCGTCCACCGCGTACCATGCACAAACCCACTGAGGTCATACATGACTCTGGATGATCCAATGATGAGAGTATTGCGTGGTCAGTATAGCGTCTTCCGATATTCCTGCGAGACCCAGAAGACAAGCTCCCCACTTGGACCCTTTACCCATCCTGAGTCAAAATTAAGCAAGAAGATGACCCGTGGATCGTCGATGCCACTTCCCTCGTATAAGGAATACGGTTCGAATGACTGGTGAACACGCGAGACTTGACGGAGTCGTGATGTCGAGGATTATTTGTGGGGAGATTGTAAACGAGAAGCGGCCGATGCAGAGGAAGCCTGGTCGGACGAACTCTCCCCAGAACTACCGTGAATATAATGAATATCATTTCGATATGGGAAATGGAGGTTATTTCTGTATGGGGAGAATGCGACAGTGTGTATCATAGCACTTGCGTTGTTAGTCTGAACATCCCACACTCGGATAGTGCCGTCGGATGAGCCAGAAACGATGCAGGCCCCGTCTGACGAGAACGCGACGGTTGTGAGGACCGCAGTATGCGCTCGCATCTCGAAAATTGTCCACGGGTGTCTCTCAATACCTGTCGCTTCGAGCATTGGAGTTCTGGTAATGTCTGGTCAGGATGCTTTGGCAATCTCTGATGTCGTGTGTGTAGAGGGCAGGACGTCCCGATAGGAAGTCACAAAGCTGCTTGCGTCGTGCAAGAAATTAGCCAAGCACTGCGTCACACTTTAACTCTAAACCAGTGCATCCCATGACATCAGTGAACCATACAATGTTAATCACAACCCTCGAGCCAACCAGAAAAAAGCCGGAGAAGGGACGCCTTCAGGTCCCTGGGCTACCAGGGACTACCTCAGAGATGACGACAACGACCAACCTGTTCGTTGACTGCGTCTACCTTCTCCTCCAATAGTGTCCTCGTCAGCGGCAACTCAACCACCCCTGCCAGTCTTCTACCGCCGTAGCGAACCTAGGAGCGAACCGCCGGGGCGCCGACAGCTGCTTTTGATGTGCACAGTCCAGACTCTTCATCTCGAAGCGTCGAGGGATCCGGCATAGGGGCAAGCCCAGTTTCACGTACGATTCGCATCAGCCTCGCTAACCGGTTTCTTCTAGGAGTCCTCCTGTTTGAGTTCGATTGCAGCGCTGCTCTCGCCGAAGATGCCATCAAGCGCCTGAAAGAGACGTTCAACTTGTGACATGTAATATTCAGCAGAAGTGGCAATGACGTTCTCTGTTATTTGACGTGGAAAAAGCGCGATGAAGCTCGACTCCACGGGTACACTAGTCAGTGAAAAACAAACGATTGAGCATAAGTTTGGCACATAACGGTCAGAAGAACCGTCGATCAATCTCACCCAATGGTTGAGCAGTATGCTTCACGATCGCGCTTCCACAGACCCACATCACGAACAAGCTTCAGACATTCGACCGCCAAGTTGCGATCTTCATCGCGTTCCTCCTTAGTGAGCCCATAGTGGAAGAGGTATTCCTCCTGCGTCCGCTCTTGACGGTCTTCTTGCACTTGTACGAGGACGTCAGGGAAGTACATATACAGCAAATCCATGACTGGTCCATCAGTGTCCAGCGCATGATGTATGTCCTGCGAGAAGCACGGGACTAGGTCAACATCCCAGCATGTCCGTCCAGTCATGACGCACAAATTTTGCGCATGCATGCACAATCTCTCGATACATCCTCCGCAACGCGCTGACCTTCTTGGGACGGACGAGGACCTCCAAGTACATACGCTGTTCCTCCGACAACGTGTGCACGCCTTCCGAGGGGCTGCCCTCGTAAATCCTGTTCCATTTCAGGATGTTTGCTGTTTTCTGTACGGCCTTCGTGCGCCACACGTCGATGTTCGCTATCAGTACGAGCAAATCCGGGATTTGTTCGATCACGAAGGTGGGTTGCAATATGTTTCGGGCGCTGTAAGCGAGAAGGGAAAGGGGTGGGCATTTGTTTGGAGGTGCGGCTGGCAGTACATTATTCTCGAGGAAACCTGGAAGGGAATATAGCCACGGCAACTCTCTGGAAGACTTGGCTCTACGCACTGTACAAATGACGATGGAATTCGTCGTCTGAGTAATCCACCGGGATGAAGCGACCGCTCAGGCATAGGTCTGCGGCTATGGCATCTGGGTTGGCCATGTACAACATAGCATGAATCAAATCAGCGCCAGGGAAGCAACGCTGAGATGAAAGCTTATTGGAAAGGGAAATGTTTGGGGGCTCTGGTTGTCGTTTGAAATTGCGGAGTGTCGAACTGGATGGTCCAATGCCAACATCATCATGAAGCGCGACTCCGACGCGACGCGACGCGACAAAGCGATGAGCATCTTATCTTATCTCCTCGGGATCTGCCAGGCTGCGTCCTTAAGGCTTGGTCAACGGTCCGGTCATTGCGCAACATCCTGTTCTCTTAGCATCGCCTCTGAAGACTGTGCATAGTTCTTCACAAAAATCCACACGCATATGTTGAACGCCTTTGACTACTATCAGTTTTACTGCTCTGGCAAATGGCTCAATTCCTTGATCTCCCAATCGAACTTCTCCCGCTGATTCTGCAGCACATCGTGCGCCCCAGTCACTTTGCGGCCCTATGTCTTGTAAGCAAGTCCTTCTACGACTTTGCTGTGTCTCGGTTGTACGAGCGCATATACATATATGCGTGGCACAGGGAGGGGAAGACCAAAGTACGCTCTCCGAGCGATGGCCTCTCTTGTTCTAATTCTCTGTAATAGGTGCTGAAGTTATTCCAGACGCTTGCGTCTTGTTATCGTCTGGCTTTGCATGTCAGACAGTTAGGTATGACTTGGGTTGTTTCGTGCTTCTTATGTGGATCTCATATTATTCCAAGTGATCCGGGACTTTCCCAAAGAGCAGTGGGGCTCGGCGCACGAGAAAGTTCTTGACCACTGCCTTCGTGGTCTGAGGAACTGCGTTTACCTCCGTTCATGCACCTGGACCCGAGACGGCTCGCTAACATCCGAGATTTTGGAGGCGCTAGTGGAGTCTCCTCAGCTCGCAGCACTCGAGATCAACGGGCGCGATGGTTGGGATTACGACCACCGCATCCTGACACGCTTCACACACCTGCAGCGCCTGTCTATCATAATGCCAAGTTCACGGGTGGTCGGCATTCTGCCTGCGTGGTTTACTGTGACCGGAGCTACGCTCAGACATCTTACCTTGATATGCAAGGTCAGCCATTGTCCAACCTACTGACACGAATTTGTCGTATGGGACTCACATATACCTGTCCTCATTAGACATCCACACTAGTGACCGACTCGTTGCTGTCCCGGATCGCTCCCAGCTTAGTGAATCTCGAGCAGCTCCATCTTATTGGCTGTCCAAAGGTGTCGCATAGCGGCATCCTAGCCGTTCTAACCGGTAGCTCGCGAGGTATCACTACGCTTGGTTTGGAAGGAGTCTCGCCTGCTATCGTGAGTACCTTTTCACATTGAATCAGATGCAGTTCAATCTCACACTACTTCCGTCTATGCCCAGGATTTCGCGGAACTTGTCACTCAGTCTGCTCAGAGCAGCGCACTAACATCTCTTCGGTCATTATCACTATCTTGTTCACTGGCAGATCTGCCGTCGCTTGTGCCGCTCCTAGCTACCGCACCTCTCACACATTTCTACCTGAGCATATCCGGCACGTCCTCCCCCGTACATACTACAAGCCCTACTATCATTGGAACAACGATCAATTCCTCCCGCGACGCAGCTCATTTATCTGTGACCTCTCTTTCGCAGTTCATCCAGACATTAATAGATATGCATGGTCCAAGGCTTATCCGATTCTCCTTCTCTGGCATTGGCCTTGGTATACGAGACATCCGCACGGTGTGTAGCGGTTGTGCGCAATTGGAGGATTTGTGGGTCACTCTTCGCACCTCTTCAGAAATTGTGCATAAGCATCGTGATTTCCCGCAATATGTACTCACCGACCTCACTAACTGATCTCTAGGACGCGATCGGGCCTTGCCTGTCGCAAGCGCAGAGCTTGCGCACGTTCCACCTCCAGTTCGGCAACTTCACGAGACACTTGATTGAGAGCTCGCCTCCGCAGTCGAGATCACGGTCTCCTTCCCCAGCCGATGCTGAGGGTGCGTCCCCCTCCAACTCCAGTATCTTGGCATATCTGTCCCCAGCGAGCACTCTGTCACTCGTCAAGCAATGCTCGGCCACGCTAGTCCAATTTGGAATCAACACGCGCGTGTGGCAGGTACGGTGTTCTGCGTTACCTTCCTGCCACTTCGCCGCTAATGCTGCAATGCTCATGCTCAGGTGGAGAGACACACTATAAAGAGCGACGGTGAAGTCAAGGTAGACGTACGTCTTGGTTTGCTAGAGAGCCCGGAGATCCCGGAGCAATTTCAGGTGGTACGCACTTGAATTAATCCAAACCGCGATTCTGCGAGGATGTCGAGGGAGACGTAAGTTTGGGAATATTCCGATTCCCCTTTAGGAATCGGGTTTCACCCGTAAATGCATAGTTGAACTTATGTAATCAAAATGTTTGTACCCGGCTCCCTCCGTTTACTTTTCCGTGTCCTTCCGTTCGTGCGCGCCCGTGCGGTCTGGTGGATGGGGAATCGGGTTTTTTGGCGCGCTTGCAGCGCCGTCTTCCCCAAGTAAGTATGCTGCGTCCGACAACACTGCTGTTTTCACGACTCGGTGCGGCACGTCTCCCATAACCCATTCGCCACGCCACCGCGAGCGTCAGCCTGATCGGGCAGCCTGATGTCGGAGCTTGTACATTGTGGCTGAGGTGGCTGTTTCTACACCTCGATCTTACTAGTTTCGCCGTCGAAAAGAGACCTCCCTCTTCCTCCTCCTACAGGCACTGATCTAGTATCCGAAGATCGAACTACGTTTACTTACCGGTACTGGCCCAATCAATAATTAGAATCTCCTACTGCCCCTGTAGCACCCAGAATAGCACTGCCCCAGGCCGACACAGACCAGGGGCCACGAGGCAAATACCCCTGGCATCCGAACTTCGTGTTCAAGTTCTCGGACGAGGTAACCTGCAAGATCTACCAATTTCAGGCAGGGTATCTTCATTCACCTTCTTTGATCCCTACAACAAGTTCGTCGATATTCCCAAAGACATCGAGGTCTTCAACATCACGTTGCCTCTTGATGATGGGCCGATGGAACCAGTTGGAAACAGCTACGTCTTGTCGCATGTAGACATCTACGACGTCCAAAGGCGCAATGGCCAGCGCGTTGCCCGATTATCATTTACTTGGAACGTGGATCTAGGCGACCAGCAGGACCAGCTTCGCACGGAGCCAGCCCGATTGTAAGTGCTGCGTTCAGTATCCGTTAACACTGCTGCTTCAGGCTGCATTACGTTGGCCCGTTTTTTCTGCATCCATGCGATGACGTGCCGGAAGAGACATGAATTGGGTGCTGCCCTGAAATGACATGTATGGACAGTCGACTGCATGTACTTGCACAATCTTGACAGAAATGTAACCTACGCGGCTACGGAATCCCTACGGGATGCATCAGACAACCACATGACATTATGTCACTAATATCAGAGTCTGACTGCAGTATCGAACCCGAGATGCAATGTGAGTCAACCCATCTCCAGGGCGCGCCCGCGGGCCTAGGTTGTGCAGCCGGATGAGGACGGCTGTAGCCATCGGCCGCATGAGCAACCACATCGCATAGGACAAGTCTTGCATGGTCGCTTGTGGGGGACGTTGCGGTCGTGCACCAGACACGTCCTTGTAGACGGCGACATCTCGCAGGCAATCGTGCTAGGGGTCGCCCTGTGAACACTTGCAGGTTGTCCAAGCAGCGCTCTGGCACAATAATCTTACTATCTCTGACATCACAATAGGGAACGGATAGACGTTGCTCTCCTTGAATATTCAGCCAGCCATGCTTTCTCGAGACGGAAGTGCTGCCAGACCGTGAAGTGGAATCTGCCATCTCTAGCCAGTATTTGACGTCTCTCGTATCGTCCCATGCTGCCTATTTCTATGCCCTCAGTGTCAGATACGCAGTATGCATTAGGCATACCCGAGGGAAAGGGGATCGTGGTGGGAGAGTCGTGGTGAGAGACAGCGCACAGCCACTCACGACGTTCGCGATAACAAGCAACAGGCATAAGCCGTACGCACTGCCACACAATGGTGGGTGAATTTGCATTCAGTTGATTGTCAGCGACGGCCCACGGGTCCTGAGAGTCGGCACGTCAATATGCAACATCGTCTTTATATAGGCGGCGAGATTGATGAGGGCTAGTTTGAGCTCCAGACCAATATCATTGAGAGCAGCAGCGCCGACCAAGTCGGAGTAGCGGGAGAGTGCATCCAGCGTCGGCAACGCGGCGGCGGCAGTGGGACGCATCGTCCGCGCGTGCAAGTCCGACTTTGAGCTTGATGCCATCAAACAGCTTGCATCGTAATCTGTGCTGCACCAGACTGTGTCCAACTCCGAGCGTTTTTTCTGTTTCCAATGCAAGCACTTGAGACAATATGCCTGCTGAGATTTGGCCCTACGACTAAAATGGTTGTGCTACGATGCCATGGCCGCGACTGGGTCTCGGGACAAATATGACTATCAATGGATTCTGTGATCTCTCGAACCGGCTTGCCTCTCGGACGCATATCTCTCCTGCTTGGCTGAGCCTACGTGCATCCGGGTGGTTGTACTGTGCATTGGCGACGGGGACGGCTACCACTTGGGCGTGCCTGCAATGCGCGCCATCCTCAGTGTCCAGCACGCTCTATACCTGAGAGGAACAATGGGGTGACTCGGTATGTGAGCAACATTCCATGACTTGAATCAGCTGTTCTGTGCCATCTTCCATCCCAGGAGCGCCAGACCCTTTCTGAACAGACACTACAGCGGAGGTGTCTCTAAGAGCGATATTCTCCTGTGCCTTGTTGCTAGCCATGAGCGTCCCAACGTTCTCGTGACAGATCGCTATGCTCGGATGGTGGCACCTGACAATGCTTGACGGACGCTAAGACTTCCCTGCATCCGTCCATTAACTTCCACCGCCCCAGATAGGCCTTTGGCAATAAGCGCGCTTGATGGCAGTACATGCATCTCGAGATTGGAATGCTGCGCATACGCAGCACTCCTTTGCCGCTTGAAAGCACAGCTATTACTGTGCTTGATGCCAAGGGATCTCTACCTGCGTACCCTCTCCTGCGAGCCTGGACACATTGGGCGCTAGCTCTAAAGATAGTTCCAAGGAACGTGCTGCAGGATTGATTGGCCTCGAGTTCAACAGATTGAAAGACTTCCTTTCCTACGCGCCGCGCTTCTCTGTGTGCCTCACCTGCCCACCACCTCTCCTCGCCCACCATCTCCTCACACCTTGAGAATCTGCGATGTCCAAGAGCTATTCTCTATCATGGATGCGCAAGAAACCGAAGACAAGCTCCCGCCAAAGGTCGGAAAGAGCGGGATCGCCGAGTGCATCCGATCGATTGCAGGGGGAGGTGGCAGATTCAGAGTCGGCCGTCAGTGCTCTGCGTGGCAGGGCGTCAGCTAGGAAGGGAAAGTCGCCCGGAATCACGCCAGCATTGAAACGTGAGGCATCAGCGACACGAAGTGGGTGGCTGCTGTTGAAGAAAACGCTGGAGACCATCCGGGACGGCTCGGACCTTTGCCTCCCACTGAAGGCGGTTCTTGTCGGAGTGGTGGCTGCGATGGAGATGGCAGATGTACGTCAATTTGTCACATTGAGAGGATCGTGATCGCTGAGCATCTGCGTGATAGAATGTCAAGGATGCGCGAGGCGGCTTCTCGGAGATAGCCCGCAAGATTGAGGGCTTCCGGAGTATCTTCGCTCAGTATGAGTCCGCAGATGACATTCCTCCCATCATTCGAAAGCGTCTTGAACGCTTATCGGAGTAAGTCTTGACAATATGATATACGATGGCACTCCTTCTAACGAGCCTGAAGAGAACTTGAACCAATCAAAGAAAGCATTGAAGCTCGGACGAAGCGTGGGCGATTCAGGCGTATGCTTGAGGCCCCGAGTGATATAGAGGACATCGAGAGTGCATTTCAGGAGCTCGCGAGTGTGATGGAGAAATTTAAAGTGGGCTTATGCTGAAGTTTAGTCCGAGATGGGTCTGATTCATATCACTAGATCGATTGCAGTCTCAACACCGAACGGCAGGTAGAAGACATGGCGGCCGACAGTGAGCTCTCTTGTACCCGATGCAGGATGCCGCTGACTTGTCCCAGATGTCCTGACAAAACTCGAACCTATCCCGGACGCTGGATTTGAATCCCAGCACGCCGACGCATGCATGAAAGGCACTCGTGTTGGCCTTTTGCAGGAATTGGATGCCTGGAGTAAAGATCCCGAGGCGCCTCGCATATTCTGCCTTGACGGAATGGCTGGCACAGGCAAATCCGCCATCGCCCGCTCGTTCTGCGACGCGCTCGAGCAAGGCAGATTGCTTGGGGGCAGCTTCTTCTGTTCTCGAGGGACGCGCCGAGACGACGTGAAATGCATACTGCCTACTCTTGCAACCTCCTTTGCTCGTCGACACGCTGCGTACAAGTTAGCGTTACTGGACGTCCTGCGGGAGTATCCGGATGCTGCACACAACAGGCTGGATTTGCAGGTGGAACGTCTCCTCGAGAAGCCTCTCCACGATGCATTCGGCCCTAACTCGCCTACTTGGGTATGGGTTATAGATGCTCTCGACGAGTGCGCAGACGTCAAAGCCACGGAGCTCATGCTGACAGCGCTCGTCTCCAAGTCACCCAACATCCCGATCAAGTTCTTTATCACTTCTCGACCAGAGCGACATATTCGGGCTCAGTTGGGTTCGAGGCGGCCGCATCTTCATCGGATTCTTCGGCTGCACGACGTCGAGCAGCACCTCGTTCAGGCCGACATCTCCCTCTATATTAAGAAGCGTCTTGAGAAGATACGAGATCAACGGACAATATCCGATGATTCGTATACATTCCCCTCCGATTGGCCCACCGACACAGACATTGCTGCCATCACGAATCGTGCGGATAAGCTCTTCATTTATGCATTCACCACGGTCGAATACGTTCAGGAATGCCCTGTAGAACGGCTGCAAGACTTGACCGGCTCCGTTATCAGCGCCGACCAGCCATTGACGACCGCGTTGGATGACATGTACTCCTTCATCCTCACCCAAGCGCTCGATCCACAGACGCGTAAACCCACTGAGATCTCTCTGACGAAGCGGATTCTCGCTGCCGTCCTTATTATCCGCGAACCTCTATGCGTATCTTCACTTGGCGATCTGATCGGCGTACCTGCACAACAGACCCGGAACATGCTGGACCGTTTGCATGCTGTGGTCAACATGCCATCGCGGAACGACAGCGGCGTCGTATCCACCTTCCACGCTTCATTCGGAGACTACCTCACCACTCGCGAGCGCGCTAAAGATTACTTCATCGACTCGTCAGACGGCCACTACAATCTTGCGCGGTCTTGCATCACGACCATGGGCTCAGACCTACTATACTTTAACGTGTCGGGGTGCCGCACGTCATACCTTCCGACTTCAAAGCTGACACTCGAGACGATGCCAGCTCATCTCGTGTATTCATGCTCGTACTGGTCCCATCACCTCGTCGCAGTCCCCGATATGTCATCATTACTTCCGTCTGTTGAGCAGGTCTTCCGACGGAAATTCCTGTTCTGGATTGAAGTTCTGAGTGCTGTGGGGAAGGTCAGCTTGGCCTCGAGGCTCATTCTGCGAGTACTGACTTCACAGCATCTGGTACGTGATTGTTTTCATGATATGACGCACTGAGCTGATGAGTAAGTGGTTTCAGGGTCAGAGTGTGGGAAGTGTAACGGCCTTTTTGAACGACGCAAATGACTTCGTTGTTTCGTCTCTGGAAGCAATCGAGCTGAGCCCAGCACACATATATCTGTCTGCTCTCACAGCGATTGATCCAACTTCATGGATCGCTGAAGAGTTCTGGCCTAAGTTTCAAAACACCCCAGCGCTTCACGTGGAGGGCATAGACAGACGGCGAAAGACTATTCTTCACATCCAGGGACACACCGACATTGTCCATTCCACCACATTTTCGCCAGATGGGACCCGCATAGTCTCAGGCTCGGGTGACAAGACGATCGGGATATGGGACGCAAGGACCGGAGAAGCACTTGTCAAGCCGCTCGAAGGACACACTGACGGGGTCACTTCCGTTGCATTCTCTCCAGACGGCACCCGCATTGTTTCAAGCTCAGCGGACAGGACAATCCGGGTTTGGGACACGAACACTGGCGATGCATTGCTCAATCCGCTCGAAGGACACACTGCTACTGTCGTATCCGTCGCATTCTCTCCGGACAACACCCGCATTGCGTCGGGCTCCTTTGACAAGACCGTCCGGTTTTGGGATGCGAGGACAGGCCAGGTGTTGGGCAAGCCACTTGTAGGGCACACTGACACCGTCTGGTCCGTTGCATTCTCACCAGATGGCTCCCGCATTGCCTCAGGATCGCTTGACAAGACGATCCGGGTGTGGGATGGGAGGACCGGTGACACATTGGTCAAGCCATTCGAAGGCCACACTAATAACGTCTTTTCTGTCGCATTCTCACCAGACGGCACCAGCGTTGCTTCAGGCTCGATGGACACCACGATCCGGTTGTGGGATGCGAGCTCCGGCGAGCTGTTGGTCAAGCCGCTCGAAGGACACACTAACACGGTCACTTCTGTCACATTCTCGCCAGACGGTACCCGCATTGTATCAGGTTCGCATGACAGGACAGTCCGGGTGTGGGATGCGAGGTCCGGTGAATCGTTGATCAACCCGCTCGAAGGCCACACTGATGGGGTCTGTTCCGTCGCATTCTCGCCAAACAGCACACACATCGTCTCCAGCTCCCAAGACAAGACAATCCGGATGTGGGATGCTCGGCCCAGCGAGGCGTTGGTCAGGCCACTCGAAGGACATACGGAGTGGGTCGCATCCGTGGCATTCTCGCCAGACGGCACCTGCATTGTGTCTGGGTCAGCTGACAAGACGATCCGGGTGTGGGATGCGAGGACTGGCAAGGCGTTGGTCAAGCCGTTCGAAGGACACACCGGCCTTGTATGCTCCGTCGCATTCTCGCCAGATGGCACCCACATTGCATCTGGCTCGTTCGACGAGACGATCCGGGTGTGGGACGCGAGGACTGGCGAGGCACTGATCGAGCCGCTCAAAGGACACACTGACCATGTCTATTCTGTCGCGTTCTCTCCAGATGGTCGCTTTGTTGTCTCCGGCTCTCGCGACAAGACGATCCGAGTGTGGGACGCGAGGACGGGCAAGGCGTCGGTGAGTCCGCTCGAAGGCCACACCGACGGGGTCGGATCTGTCGCATTCTCGCCAGATGGCACCCACATTGCATCTGGCTCGTTCGACGAGACGATCCGGGTGTGGGATGCGAGGACCGGCGAGGTGTTACTCGTGCCGTTCGAAGGACACACTGACGGTGTTGTGTCCATCGCGTTCTCGCCAGATGGCTCCTCCATTGTCTCAGGCTCAATTGACAAGACAATCCGGGTGTGGGACGTGAGGACGGGCGAGCTGTTGGTGCAGCCACTGGAAGGACACACTGCTGAGGTCCTTTCCATTTCATTCTCGCCAGATGGCAGCCATATTGTGTCCAGCTCGGCTGACAGCACGATCCGGGTGTGGGATGCAAGGACAGGCAAGGTGTTGGTCAAGCCGCTCGATGGACATACTGACGCTATCCATTCCGTCGCATTCTCGCCTGACGGCACCCGTATAGTATCGGCCTCGGGGGACAAGATGATCCGGGTGTGGGATGCGACAATAGCAGAGGGAGGCACCATGTCCCATGTTGTCGCGTTCTCGCAATGTCGAAGTGGGCGCCGTGATGCACGCAGTCCGTCTGACAAAAGCACATCTGAGGTATTATTTGTAACAGTAGCTTTGCCTTTGTTATTTGCTGACCCTGCTCCCTCATCACCACAGCTTTGTCCAGCTTCATCCATCAACCACTCATTCACGCCAGACTCTCTCTATGAAGGCAGTAGCATCGATGATCCTCGCGATATTTTTTCCCTTGAATCCTCGGGGTGGATAAAGGGACCACGAGGCGAGCTTGTCCTGTGGGTCCCTGTCAACTACAATTCGTCTTTATGGTGGCCACGTAACACACTTATCATCGGGCAGTCCCGGGCCTTTTACGATCTCAGTCGTTTCTATTATGGTGTGGAATGGGCGAGATGTTACACGCCGTGATGCGAGAACCCTCTTGTAGGATCATTCAGAATTGTAGATATAAGGACAAATTTAGATTCAGGAATATCGATTAACTGACGCATGCTACAACTGTTCGAAGCCACTGCCATCAATTATACATCGAGGGGTAGAAGTACAAACGATATGTCGCTGTGCATCCAGCTATGACGAGTAAATGCGCAGAGGGGTAGAGTCTGAGCAGGTGCTGGCGAATGCAGAGGGGTTGGCATCGGGACATCCTGATTATCGAGGTAAGAAAGATGACTTAACAATCGGACGAAGTGGTACATACTGGCGCAGTAGGTTGGATAGCCAGATGCGGTATATTGGGATGTAGCATGTGATATGCAGATCATCATGTTGACGGTGATATTGTCATTCTTTAGGCGCAGTCAGATATTGCAGGTCAACGCGGAAGAGAGTCAAGCAGGAGGCAAATTCACATACAGGCGAGTGACCCTGGCAATATGAACGCAACGCCAAGTCCTAGAATCGCATGGTGCCGCAAGGAAGGACCGCTTTACATTGAATGCTGCGCTTGAGAGACCCATTAGCAGGTCCAACAGTTATCTGTGTTCAAACGCAACGTCTAGCTCACCAATAGATGGTTGAACTGTACGGCGCCTGAGATTACAATTGGACAAGGAGTGCTTTATTGTTTTGAACATAATCGGCGCCTGCTACGAAAACAACATGCGGACTTGGTGGCGGGGTGCCTCGTGGACCGTGTTGCCCGTGGGGAGCGCTGGAACAAGGGCTGGCGTCTCGACTCGCCGTCCAACTTGCCCTCTAACGGTCACCGCGTCTCTGAGCCATGTCGAAGAACAACACCCCAGGCGGCTTCAACGGGGCCCCGCCAAAGTGCGCAAGTTGCCCGCTTGATGGAATTGGTGATGGCGGTTCATCGTGACTCACGACGGCTCCCTGAAGGTATCTGAACGACTTTAGCAAGGCGCTCGCGAGCGAGGTGCGGATCCTGCTCGCGGAGGTCGGCAAGCTCAGAGACGAACGGCGGCAGCTGCAGTAGTGAGTGTCCGCCGCCGCCCCCCGCCCGCGTAATAACACACCCGCGCCGCGTCGATCGTCGCGATCGCGCCCGCCTGCAGCGAGATCGCAGAGCTCATGAGCGTAAAGTCCAAGCACGGCGCCGGCGGAGAGTACACACCAGACTGGGCCCCCAAGGTGCGCATCCTCCGCCCCGCAGTCCCGCTGTGTGCAGACCGCCCCGCCCGCGCAGCCCGAGGAGCCACCGGCGCCCGCCTCGCCCCCGCCCCCGCCGCCCCCCGCCGTCGAAGCAGGTCCCGCCCGCCCCGCATGGCGCGTCGTGCACAAGCGCGAGGAGCGTCGCCCAAAGGCAAAGGCCAAGGCTCTCCCCGCCCCCGAACCTGCCGCCGCGCCAGTCCCGCCGGACCCGCCGGCAGCGAACCTGCCCGCCTGGGCACAGTGGAGGCGTAAGCGACTGCCTCGCTTCGCGAGAGAAGCACGGCTGACACACTGTACCTCTCCCACAGCGAACCCACTCCTGTCTCCCATGCCCGTCGCCGGTACGCCGGCATCACCGATGCCAGGGAGCCATGCCGCCCACGGGGGCCTCTTTGGTGCGCCAACTCGACCGTGTCGCTGTATCTCGCATCTAACCTGCTGCCGCCACCCAAGGTCCTCCTTCTCCTCCTCCCAAGTAGAGGAGCATAGCAGGTCCGTTGCTCGATCGATTGGCACCCATCTGTTCGACGGTTCGCACCACGGCTCTGAACACAGCACACATTCCTATCCATTTTTGAGTCTATCCTTTTCGTTCTTGACATCTTGTACGTCCTTGTACCATCTCCGTCCCGGATCTGTTGTACACATGTAACACAAATGCATTCTCACGTTTAGCTTTCTCGATTACACTGTCACTATGTACAAGGGTTTGGTTGTATATTCCGTAACATTGCATGGGGCGCGATGAGGGATGAATAAATATGCATGCGGGTGGGGTGTTTGAATGCCGATGGGGTGCAGATCCGAAGTGCTATCAGGGAAATCAGGTATGCAAGAAACGCAAGATTAGTCGTGAGCCAGTTGCAGGAGGCCGTATGCAAGTCAGATAACGCAGTCAGTGCACGTAACAACGAAGGGCGCGCAGGTCCATATGGTACAAACATCCAAGCAGGATGCAAAATCAGACGTCATGAACTTCAAGCTTCACAAACAGCGTCGAAAACAGGTACTGCGACAGCTGGCCGTCGTGCAGCGGGAGGTGGCGATACCCTATCACACCCCGTCAGCGTCTCGCGCGGCCGAGAGCCAAAGCACACATACCCGTATTGAGGCTCCCCAGGCTGGCGCAGTACACCGCGAGCGGCTCCTCGTCCTCCTTGTCCTCCTGCTTCACCGCAAAGCGCACAAACACGAGCTCGCGCATGTCGCCGACGAGGTCGAACGGCAGGCTCAGGCGCTGCTCCCACACCGGGTTGAACCCGTTGTTCTTCACGACGCTCGTGCGCATCGTGACTGTGCGCGCCGTTGCCGCGCTCGCAGGCGGCGCGGGCGCGGGCGACGGCGAGCGCGAGTGCGGCGCGTGCACGTGTGGGTGCTGGTATGGCGTGTGCGCCCAGTCCGGGATGTGGATGGACACCTCGACGAAGGGGTCGAGGATGGACTTGTCGATGATCTCGCGGCCTTGGGAGTCCTTCGGCCGGGGAAGCTGCTGCGCGGAGATGACCTGGCATGTTATCGTATCAGCATTGCATCAATAAAATGCGAGGACGGGGAACTTACGGTGACGTCAAGGCAGTGGTTAGTACGTTTTGAAAGGAGCTGCTTGTCGTTCGTGCGGAGCGCCAGCGGCTTGAGCACGTACCCCGCACGGCCATTTCGCTGGAACATCGCGTGGTTGATCATATATCCAAGATCTGCCCCATACACCGTCAGCCATCCGCCGGTCCTACGCACCACCAGAAACACTTACCAAACGTCTGCCAATTCAGTGCGACGAGCTGCGCGCCCGCCGCCCAATACCGATGCGGCTCGTAGTTCGTCGACCCAATGCGCATGCCCTTGGGGTATATCCGCACCAGATGCGTGCGGTTGTGCTTGACGAGGTCGAGCATGCCCTGCTTCAGGATACGGTTCGCGGTCGTCTCGGAGAGCGAGAAGACGTGCTCGGGCGCGTACACCTCCTTCTTGTTCAGCCCACGGCACTTCACGCCGACGGTGTACACGAGCAGCGCGACGAGCGCCAGCGACATCTTCACCTTCTGCGGAGCCGGCGGCGGCGTCGCCAGCGCGATCGAGCTCGCCCCGACGAGGGTGGTGCCGGAGAGGGAGGCGGAGCTGGAGGGCGTCGAGGAGCCGCGGCGGGGAGGGCGCACGCGGCCGAGCGCGTTCCGGGCCTTCCGGAGCTCGGACTTCAGGTCGGACTTCAAGTCTGAAGGGTGCGGGTCGTGAGCGGATGCAACCCGTGAGGGGAGCTGGGCGCACCTTTGATCATCTCGGCCTCGTTCTCGCGCGCCTTGCGCCACTCGTGCTTGACTTCGGCAGCAAAGTCCGAGTCGGATGCAGAGGTCTCCGTCGAGGAAGACTCGGTGTCGACGACGACCTCCTTCTCGCGGATGCCGTCCTTCTCCGTCACATACAGATTCTTCGCCTGGCACCATACATCAGCCTCGTGGACGGCCGTATGCATCCGCGCATATATACAGTACCTTGAGAAGCACCCGTCCCTTGAGGTCCTCGGGACTCGGCAGCTGCTCGATCTGCGGGCGATCGTCGACGGGAGCGCATACCAACGCGTCGCCAAACTGCTCGCGCATGATATCGGCGACCATGTCCTGCTGCGGCAGGGAGCAGTGGATCTCGGCAGAGATGATGATCGGGTACGGCGACGCCACGAACGCGTACTTCGCGATGGTGCTGCATGTATCACGGAGGGACACCTTGGTGGTGAGTGTCCGCCCGTGGTAGACCACAGGCTCCTTGTCGCCGTCGTAGATATCCACTGTAGGGGGAGAACCACCGGGTATCAGCCATCGCAGACCTAGATAGAGTCAAAACCGCGACTCACACTCAACGCTCCGGCAGCTGTGCAACAGCGCCCTGATGTATCCTTCCACGGTGCTCTTTCCTACAAGCTGGTGCCCCTCTAGGTATGTATTGTGTGAAGACGAGATGAAGTATTCCGGGAGTGGTCGTGTCATGTCATGGTCGATTCGCCCATGTTGGTCTGCGAATGCTAAGTTATCTGGCGAGAGGAGGAACGCGGTGAACCCTTTCAGTGTAAGCACCGCCGTCTCAAGAGAAGGTGCAGAGATGGCGGGAGGCGAGGGCGGAGGTGGTGGGGATGAAGATGATTGGGGGAGCGACAAAGAAGATGGCAGCGGTCCGGGACACTGCGGTGTCGAGGCGGATTGCACGGCAAGATCGAGCGAGTTCTGCATCGGCGAAGAGGGTGCACGTCCGGCAGTCTCTTCACCGGGCGTAGACGCGTATTTGAGAAAGACACGCTCTAACTCAGGTTGACTGAGGCCCGACTGTCACGCAGTAGAACGTTACGGATTATCGTAGGATAAGCGACAAGCGAGGGAGGGCTCACCCTCTGCGTCCCGCGCATGAACTTCTCGAACAGGGGAAAGGTGATGATCCCTCCGGGAGAACCATTCGCAAGTCTCTTGTACAGACGGTCTAGTTCGGGACGTGCTTTCAGTGCTTTGACAAAACATTTGAAGTCGGTAAAGTCTAGGTATCCGCGATTTTGGGTATCCGCTTGCTGGCAGACCACTCCTAGTCAGCGTACACTCGAACTGTTGGTTTCACGACGCACTTTGAATCGTCTCATGAGGTCTTCTCTAGATGGGTTGATGTTGAGACGTCTACACATCCTCTCAACGTCCTCGAAGGTCAGTCTCTGGTCCTCCTCCGCACTTGCACGCCAGAACTGGCGTTCCCACACCGCCTGCCGTTCGTCTGCGTGACCAAGGCCACACATGAGCTTCTGTCGCAAGGCATACAGGCGGCGGAGTGTGCTGTCCCACAAAGCGTGGACTTCGCGCGTGGCGGAGAGCAGGTGCAGAGTCTTGTAGCCACCATCGAGCACGTAGACAATCGTGAGCCATAGATCTTCATAAGATGCCGCGAGCTGGAATTGTTCGCGCCAATACCGCGCATCTGCGCCGCTGCGTAGCTCCTTGATGTTTTCGATGGGTACTACGATTCAGAATATCATTATGCGATACCGGCGTAAGCACGGAGTAGCGGGGATCTCCCAAAACATACTGATTCGGAGCTTCTTGGACTGCCATACAATTTGTCCCTGGTCAGGATCGAGCCGGAAGAGATAGCGCTTCTGCTTCTTCGCGGACACTTTGAGCATGGGAACGCCCTCCTTCAGTAACTGAGGCACCGCGAAGTCGACTGCGCTTGCTTCTCCAGCTACCGGGACAGCAGGTTGCTGCGGTACCTGAAGGATTTCTTCCGGCATGCCATTCGCGGCTGCAGGGGTGGCGGGCGGCAGCCCCTCTGGTGGAGACTCCATGGGCGACCTGGGCCCGACGCTGGCAGGGGGAGATGACAAGCGAGGAGTTTGCTCGCTGGTACGCGTCTCGTGAAGAATAGGCTGCGGCCGGGACGCGAACACGGGCAGGGTGCTGAATTGCGCGACGTGGGGTCGCGCGCTGAGCGACTCGGACTGCGAGCGATGGTGCCTCGTGGGCGGAGGCGGCGACGTGGACGGCGGCGGCTCCAAGCTCGACACCAACGAAAGCGGCGACGCCGACGAGCCGGTGCCGGACAAGATGTCGCAGGTGGTAGCCGAGTCGGAGGCGGAAGGCGAGGTTGCGCGCCGACGGAAGCTGTGGCTGCGAGCGATGTTTGCCGACGCGTCCTTGAAGCCCTTCAGCTTTTGCCGTATGCTGCCTCCGATTCCGAGTGTGCTTTCGGTGTTCTGTCGCGAGAGGGACCACGATATACGATTGCTGGGACCCGACCCGGCCTCGGGGAACGTCGCGCCGCGATGTGGGGGTCGCGCAGGCGACCGCAACCGGGCCCCGAGAACGAGCGCGTCGATGGTCTCTTGCACCGGCTCACCCCTCGCGGTGGGTGTGATCCCCGTTCGGGCGCGTGCGTGGAGGTGGGGTTCATTGCGGGGACTGTGGCGCGGAGCACCAAGAACGGCCGGCTGGGCCATTGCAAGCGGGGATGGCTGGCGCACCCGTGTCACTCGGGGGAGCCTGCAATGCACCCGTCCGCAGTGTCCAGGATGATCTATATGTAGGAACGACAGACCACTCGGTACGTGAACAGCGGTCGGTGACTCAAGCCGCCAGTCTTTGTGATGCTCTCCATCTCCATGTTGACAGAGTGGAGGTACGAGCGATAATGGCACCGGATCCCAGTTTAGAATGGTCTCCAACATCTTCCCAAGCTGCGGACGTCCCCCACGTTCTCGTGACAAACGGGCTGTGCTTCACCGCCGGCACGCAAGGATGTCTACTCAGCCCTGCTCAGCCACTGCTTCGTCCTTCCATGCATCCAAGAGTTCGCGCACAAACGTGCTTGTCTACAGTGGACGCGGCTTGGGTTGCATCGCCCTTGGACACTGGCAGCTTGTCCGCACAGCTTTCACCGCAGCCGTCACTGCCATCGCTCGTCGGCATGACTCCAGACCAACTATAAATACTCGCCAACGGTGCACGTAGCGGAAACAACGACACCCCAAGGAGTGGCCCGGGCACCTCCTTTCAAGCTCAGACTGGATCGGACCCCGATATAAACGCCGCCTGGTGACCCACCCTAAAGATAACGCGGAAGAGCTGGCAACCGTGAGTTCAGTGCCCATCCTTTGCATGCTCATCCTTCGTATGCCCATCCTCCTTTACATGTTCATTCTATGCACGATCCCTCTCTACATCACGCTGACCACCGTCCGTTGTCTCATTGTCCCGCTATAGGACCTTCAACGCCAGCGACAAGTGCTAGATGCCCACCGATAAGCATGGGAAGGCGATGCTGAGCCCTCTCTCGTATAGCGGCCACAACAACAGACGAGGCGTTGTCAAGGCCGCTCGAAGGACACCCTGGATCCGTCTCTTTCGTCGAGTCCGGATGGTGTTGTCTTCCGAGCCCGAGACAATGCGCTTGCACTGTCTCGAGTTCGTAAGAGAGCCCTATATGTAGGATACGATGACTGGAGAGACTTGGCAAAGCCGCTCCAGGGACATGCTAGATAGGTCTTTCCTGTTGCACCCTCACTCGACTGCACTGCATCATCTCTGGATCTGCCTCTTCTGTCGAGTCCGGATGGTGCTATCTTCCGAGCCCGAGACAATTCGCTTGCACTGTCTCGAGCTCGTAAGAGAGCACCATATGTGGGACACGATAGCTGGCGAGGCATTGGCGATGCCGTTCCAGAGACACTGGGTAGGTCTTTCTCATTGCATCCCTGCCTAACAGCACAGTACCTACATCATCTCTGGATCTGCCCCTGTTGTCGAGTCCGGATAGTGCTGCCTTCCGAGCCGGAGACAATGCGTTTGTATTGTCTCGGGTTCGTAGGACAGCATTATATGTGGGCATGATGGGTGGCGAGGCATTGGCGAAGCTACTCCAGGGACATACTGGTAGGTCTGCCTGTCGCAAACCCGCCCGATGGTACCTGCATCGTCTCGGGCTCAGGAGATCGGCATTGACGTTCGGGTATGGGATGCAGATATAGCAATCTACTCGTGATGTCTCAAGTGGCTGCCTTTAGCATATTGCAATAGATGTTGACACTGCCAGTGTACACAAGGAAAGCACAGCTTGCTAGATTTCCTGTGAGGTCGCTACTGATCTTAATTGCAGCTCGGCCAAGTTCCACCCATTGACCACTCATTTGAACCATTCCTTACACAAAATGGCATCAACTGTCTGCATAACACTTTCTAGTTCGAGTCGGGATCATCGGGTAAAAGGCCGTTCGGGATGAGCTTGTCCTTTCGCTCCCTCAGGTATATCATTCATCTCCGTGGTGGCCACGTATTCCGTGGTCATCGGATTCAGACTCTAAAGACATGTATGACCTGAATCGTTTCGATCACGGTACTGACGAAGTCTTATAATCCGACCTGACACTACTTCGTTAACTGTAGGCCTCTTCGCCCTGACCAGCGCAGTGACCCAGTCCTCTCGTCTGTCTGTCTGCAGCTACTGTGTATATACAAGTATCCTTATTATATGTTCATTTGCTATGCTGCATCAGTTATTGTTGTGCAGGCTCTTCGCTATGCCATTCACTTGGATAGACAGATAAAGACCTCTTGGAGATGTCCTGCCCCATCCAACGGTGCAGGTCATCAAGTGTTATCTAACGAGAATCAGACCCTCCTGCTGAACAAGTACGATTGGGCTCACTGCCGCGCTGCTTATATCGGTCAATTGCGCTAGCCCTCCGTGGATAAATGCAAGACGAAGAATGACAGCACATATCGCAAGTACACAGCTTGCATGGACTCGCAGTAGCAGTAATCGCTCTGTGTTGAATTTTGCCTCGAGTGGATTCTCGGAGGACTCGAAGGCATACACGCTTGATAGGATGAGATGGGTTGATATGCTCACTCGAGAGTATTTGCTCAGCTGCGATGTCGACGGCGTAAGATATGTCGAGATTATCCGTCGAGTCGGGAGCGCGCGACGCGACAGAATTTGCGCGTGTTTGTCCGCCTCCTCATCTCCCACCATGTCGTCAACGGCGAAGCCGACGTCGAGCGAGAACATCGTCGCACAAAAGGTATGCTGCAATTGCTCAAAGCTTCGTCACGACTTACAGACGTGTCTAGTATGACCGCTGTTGTATGTGCCTTCACTGATATGCGCGACTGACGCGTCGTGTGCTCACGGGTTCGTGCACTTGCAGTGGCGGACTTGATTGTCAAGTCGTGCGTCCTTATTCCCAAACATACACTCGACGTTTATGCTCATATGCTATTCATATCCCCGTGTAGAGGTGTAGGGTTCAGTGTGGGCGTTATCGCTTCGGTCATCCTCTTCCGACGTCCGTATTCTGCCTTTCACGTCACCCCCGCCATCCTCCGTCGACGTTACTTGCCTAACGCTCAAACCAGACTGACACAACTTCTACAGGTCGTGGGTGGCCGATCGCACTCGGTACTGGCTTCGGAGCAGGCATGGCGTACGCAGACTGCGATCGCCTATTCAACCCCGCGCGGATACCCGGTATGCGCGTCATTCCTGCCTCAGAGGCAGCAAAGTACACGGCGGAGGCAAGCAAATAGTGTACGATGTCGACGTGCGGGAAGGGGTGTTATTGTCCCATATAGATCGTTGTTTCGCATGCAATCCCGGATTTCGCGGTCATTGGACTAAACTGCTCGTCTTGTGGTAGCTTCATGGTAACATGGCGTGATGCTCACCCTGTAGCTCTACTAGAGGGTTCAACTGTTGTGGGCTCATGTCTCGAAATTTCAGTACGCTCATGCAACGTACGGAGTCCCATCATGAGCTATCCCAAGCATCCTTCGTGCCGTCCTCGTGTGCTGTTGGCTCTGCTTTCCTAAGTTCCAGAAGCTTTCCGTCGGATAAGGGGTCGTTGCGAGGAAGCATGCGCCGTGGTTTGCCAAGGACCAACCGCTCGTACAGAACCACTGCGATTGCGATCGTCCGATTCAGCCTTCGCGCTCATGACTTCAGACAATGCGACGTACAAGATGTTGCACCGATAATTGGCACAGTCAAAATGATGGTCCGCCAACGGCGAGCTTGAGGCGAGAGTGGGGCCATAGCGAGGGTCAAGGTGTGGTCATCGCCGTGAGTGGCGATGAGCGCGCTGTGCCCGATTCCATCTTGATTATGTCATCTTATTCCACGATTGCCCATCCTAATGCGGCCTCACTTCTTAAGCCTGAGCACTCGCCGCCGCCTGCGCACTCCTCCTTCTCTCCCTGCCACCACCATGTCAGACCTTGAAGACGATGCGGCGATACTGAACGGCGATCATAACGAAACCGAGGAGATTGGCGAGGAGCAGGAGCCTCGGGAACGCAAGGAGAAGGAGAAGAAGCGCAAGAGGCGTGAGTATGAGGAAGAGGAGGAGGAAGACGAAGATGAGGACGAAGACGAGGATGAAGACGAGGACGATGACGAAGATGAGGAGGAGGGCGAGGAGACCCTTGGTGCGAAGCGGGGCAAGAGGCGGACTAAGGTGAGCTATCCTCCACTATGACATGAATACATGTATTGAACGTCAAGCAGAGGCGAAAGCCGGCTGTTAACCGTTTCCTCGATACTATGGCCGAGGTGGACGAAGACGAGGAAGAGGAGGAGGAGGATGAGGAATTTGGTGGAGGTATGCATCGCCTTTCCTCTGGCGTCGAGGCGTGACTGACCGGAATTCCAGACGAGTTCATTGCCGATGCCGGACCTGAGGGAGAAGAGGAAGAGGACGTTGTACGGCGAGCTGCAGACCACGCAAGATACGATCGACGTCAGCGCGAGTACGATGACCAGGACCTCGCGAAGATTGCAGAAGACGTCAGCCAGCGATACCGCCGGACGGCAGTGCGCTATTCGGGCGACATGAGCGACATCCCGCAACGGCTGCTCATGCCGTCTGTGCATGACGCCAATTTGTGGCAAGTCCGCGTTAGAGTGAGTGTCATCAGCCACTTTTCCTGCGGCCTTTCGCTGACGATGCTTCACCCAGCCCGGGAAAGAGCGCGACCTTGTCTTCAGTCTAATACGCAAAGCCATCGACCTCGAGTTCTCCAACCGGCCACTCCAGATCCTGTCTGCGTTCCAGCGGGACTCCCTTCCTGGCATGATCTACGTCGAAGCCCGCAGCGCAAAGCAGGTCGCTGAGGCGTGCAACGGCCTGGTCGGCGTGTTCCCCTCACGCGGGATCGTGCTCGTCCCCATTGAAGAGATGGCGAGTCTGCTGCAGATCAAGAAGCAGGATCTCACGGTGACGCCGGGCAGTTGGGTACGCATCAAGCGAGGCAAATACCAGGGCGACCTTGCGCAAGTCATGGACATCACTGAGAATGGCGAGGAAGTCGGACTGAAGTTCATCCCTCGCATCGATCTGAACCCGAAGGACGACGGTGCACTCGACGCCATGGGCAAGCGGAAGAAGAAGGGTGCTCCCGGCACCACGTCCTTCAGCATGCGTCCACCGCAGCGCTTCTTCAATTATGAGGAAGTGGTAAAGGTATATGGCCGCAAGGCTGTATCGAAGCGGAACCAGGTGTATGTGTTCCAAAATGACACATACAAGGACGGCTTCATCGAGAAGGACTTCCGGCTCACCGCCCTTCAACTGGACACCGTTAACCCCACCCTAGACGAGATCACGCGCTTCACTCGCGGCCAGGATGGCGCAGAGAACGAGTCCAATGTGGACTTGTCCATCATCGCAGAGGCGGCGCGCAAGGCAGCCATCTCCGTGCTGCAGCCTGGAGATCACGTCGAGGTGTTCGAGGGAGAGCAGGCGGGAGTGCACGGAACTGTGCATGCTATCGAGCAGGATATTGTCACCATCCAGCCTGTCGGTGTCGATTTCGACGGACAGCGAATACAGCTTCCGGCGAGAAGCGTTCGCAAGAGGTTCAAGCCCGGAGATCACGTCAAGGTCATGTCAGGCAAGAATGCGGACGAGACGGGTTTGGTCGTCTCGGTTGCCGACAATATCGTCACTTTCTTGTCCGACATGTCTATGCAGGAGGTGAGTAATGTATGCTCGAACTTCTTCCATGGCAGATATTAACGTCCTCTTCGAGGTGTCCGTCTTCTCTAAAGACCTGCGCGAAGCAGCGGAAGTTGGTACTGGAACGAACATTGTTGGTGACTACGAGCTGCATGACCTCGTACAACTCGAGTAGGTGATCGCGTTGTAATGTATATTGCTGAGCTAATCCTCTCGTTACAGTGTGCAGACGGTCGGTGTCATCTTCAAAACGGAGCGTGATTCATTCCGCGTGCTGGATCAGAACGGCCAAGTTCGGTTGGTTCAGCCACACCAGATCTCGATGCGACGAGACTCGAATCGTGCTATCGCAACAGACTCGGAAGGACATGAGCTTCGGATTAACGACAACGTTAAGGAGATCGACGGAGAGGTGTGTTGACAATCCCCGCGCTTGCGCATGAGATATTAACGTCATCATAGGGCCGGAAAGGACGTGTGCTCCATATTCACCAATCCTTCTTCGCTTTCCTATACAACCGCGATTACCAGGAGAATGGTGGTGTATTCGTCACCCGTGCACGATCTCTGGTTTCACTAGCGCCTAAGGGTCACCTTATGAAGCTTGGCTCGGCCGATCTCTCGCGAATGAACCCGGCCATGATGGGCGGGGCGGGCGGTATGGTTGGCTCTGGACCCATGGGCCGCGGTCCACGCGACAGGCTTATTGGCACTTCTGTGCGCGTCATCAAAGGCCCAAGCAAGGGCTACGTTGGCACGATCAAGGATACCAATGGGCCTATATTCCGTGTAGAGCTTCTCACCGGGAACAAGGTCATTACTATCGATAAGGAGAAGCTCATTGGTTACGAGTAAGCTCCCGTTAACATACGAACGGATTGTACATTTACTCACACATGGCAGCCACAAAAATGGCTCGACCTTCCCGCTCGAAGGCCGGCCAGGCGGTGGAATGGGTCCTCCGCGTGCCCCCTTTGGCCCGAGTTTCGCGCGCACACCCAATCCATACAACAGTGGGTTCGGGCGCACCCCAAATCCATATGCTGCCAAGACACCCGTATGGGACGCGTCGGGACGTACGCCAAATCCGTACGCCAGTGGTAAGACGCCGGCCTGGGATGCAAGTGCACGAACACCCAATCCTTATGCCGATGGCGGGAAGACGCCTGCGTGGGGTGGCGGACGCACGCCGAACCCGTATGCGAGTGGCAGCGGCGGAGGGGCTGGTGGCTTTGGCAATGCGACGCCGGCGAGGAATACGGCGTGGGGCGGTGCCACGCCTGGACGATCGGCGTGGGGATCGGGAGGGGATGCGTGGCAGCAACAGACAGGTGGTGTTTCCAACGGCGAGGGCGAATTGTCAGCCTGGGTGAGTGCTGCATGACTTTCAGATTTCCTTTTTAACTAACTCGTATTTGTAGACTACTGAGACAGTTGCGACACCGGCGGCGGCGGCAGCGAACACATTCCCATCTGGACCGATTTCAGCATTCACCCCGAGGGATCCAGCGACACCCGCGATGATGGGTCATCACTCTTACGAGGATGCGAGGACGCCAGCATTTGGGCCTGGCGGCATGTCAGCGCTCACTCCTGCTCCCGGCCCTGGTGCCTACAGCATGCAGGACGCAAACGAGGGTACGTACTATTGTGGTTGCTTTGCAGGAACGTGTATGCTGATCTCGGTGCCTCTGTAGAGCTCCCGGCGAAGTGGCTGCTGGACCCGGACATCTCGACAAAGCAAAACATGATTGTCGAGGTGAAAGGCTCGTTCGGCGGGCCGAGCGGCGCCTGGAACAAGGGCGACTACGAGGGCCGGCAGGGCGTCGTGCTCTCCGTGTTCGACACGCAGCAGGCGCAGTTCGCGTCGACGGCGCGCGTGCGGTTCTCCATGCCCGTCGACCCCGCACATCCTGCGCAGACCGTGCCGGTCGAGTATCTGTGGCCGGTGCACCCCGACCGGGCGGACGAGGACGTGCTTGTGCTACAGGGCCCGCACAAGGGCCAGCTTGCGAAGGTGCAGGTGTATGACGGCCCCGGGTCGCTTATCCTATCAATGCGCCAGACGTATGTCGTCATCGAGATCTCGGCGGACAAGCTGGTGCGGCTGGCGCGCACGGATGCAGACGGGAACCGGATATGAGTGGGAGGATCGTCGAAGCTCTGGCCTCGTCGGTGTATATTCGCATGTAACAGTATCTCTCCTATAATTGCTCTCCTGATTGCTGTTGTACAGTGTGCTAGGTGTTATTCAATCGCGCTTGGTATCCAGCGGTAGAAGCGCCGGTGTGGACTAGGTGGTTTCATCAACTAGGATCCTAGAACGTCAAGTTACCATTTTATCCCCTGCGAGATGCGATAGTGTCTCAGATTGATTCGACTTTCAGGAGCTATTAACCCTCTGTACTTAATGACTTCCCCGTTACTTCAAAAACCTCCCTGTGATTAGTTTCAGCGGGAAGATGTCCGGACTGTCGCTCCTCTCCGCGCGGCGAAATGATGGCTACACAGTTCTTGAGGAGATCTAATTTGCAGAGGATATTGGAGCTGGCGGCGCGATCGACGGATGATGAGCGGCCATATGTTCTATTCATCGTCCAACACACGGAAACTGATGAGATTTCCGAACTCTAAGCACTAGACAGGTGCAGCAGAGAAAAAGAGAGCAGGGGAGAGGGAGGACTCGCGAAGATATGCGGTCAGCCACAGCCACAATTTCCGAAACAAGGCCAGCCTTGTCTCAGAGCGGAAGCTTCAACGTTATCAACGACGAACTCCACCCACTGCGCCTCGGCCAGAGGCTGACAAGCGTAGGATCGCAGCCATCACATTGGTCACAGAATGCTCCTGTCTCGCAGCCATTCTGAGACACCCGCCTGGCGTATTCGTCGGATGCCCCAGACATGTTACTGGATCCAGCCTGTGCGTTTCAGCCCCTATAGACGAGCCCATGATAAACCAGTGGATGGCGAGAAAATTCAAGTCTCAACCCGAATATCTTGTCGGGGTCTTATAGGAGCAGGTGCAAGGTGGTCCGAATAGATGCCTGCTCTCCCCACTAGCACCATCTCTCTCTTGCAAGTCATCCGCCCCGCCGTTGCTCAGCAGTTGCACCCTGTTCGCTATCTCACCGCTTCCACGGTATCACAATCTGTTTATTTCGGGGCTAGAGGCGCAAATCGGGTCACCCAGATCTCTGCGCGATATTATATGACAATGCCGAGCAAGCGGAAGCACAGTGC
Source organism: Obba rivulosa (assembly GCA_001687445.1). Classification (NCBI taxonomy): domain Eukaryota; kingdom Fungi; phylum Basidiomycota; class Agaricomycetes; order Polyporales; family Gelatoporiaceae; genus Obba; species Obba rivulosa. The sequence goes on along the minus strand of KV722410.1, from coordinate 91,971 downwards.
TCTTGCGCAAGTAGAGGAGAATGTCAATGTAGCGGAGATTGCCTCTGTCCTCCTGTCGCCAGTGCCACCAACTCTGTCAGAGAACCCGCAGGAGACTTCGGTCGAACGCAAAATATCCAAGAGGGCGAAGAATAGGCGCGCTGCAGCGGTGGCCGTTGCTGATGACACCACAGTATCCCCGGATACCGGTCTGGACAGCCCACTGACAGAATTAGAATTGGACACTCCTATTCTGACGAAAAAGAAACGGCGAGCAAAGGCGAAGGATATTCCAGAAGCTGCAGCCGATGGAGACGTTGTCATTGCCTCGAAGAGGAAGCGTCGTACAAAGGCAGAGGGGTTCAGTTCGGCTCCCGAGATCGACTCTGAAGCCCTCGCATCGCCCAGAAAGCGACGCACTAAGGCAAATGAGCCGGTCGTGTACGATATCCCGCCCGTCGAGACGCGCGAGACGGACTTCAAGGGTACGCTATCTTCCATCGCTTCTGCAGCCATCTCACCAAGGCACAGGTCGCCTCGGCTACGCCTGCCTGAACACCCTCCTCCGCGCGTCCAAGCCCGAGTCCGTCTTCTGCTCGCGCACGTGCCGCATCGATACCATCCTTAAGCATGGCTTCACGGCGGGACGCGACGGCGGCGAGGGCATGGGTGAGGGCATGGACTATGTCAAGGAGCTCGGCAGGAAGAATGCCGCTAATTTAATGGAGATCATCGAGGTGCGCCCTGCTTAACACTCGCGCCTGGGTCCGTGGCTCCAGGAGTGAAGGACGCTCATGCACCATACAGTGGAACGAGAAGAATCATATTCGGTTTTTCAGATTGTCCTCGGAGATGTTCCCGTTCTCGTCCCATGCGAAGTATGGCTACTCGCTGAAGTACGCAAGAGAGGAGCTTAAGGCGGCGGGTGATCTGGCGCGGAAGTACGGGCATCGGCTGACGACACATCCGGGGCAGGTAAGTCGCAGACTGATAGTTATAGCGGGCCGTATACTCACGAGTGCGTAAAGTTCACCCAGCTTGGGTCGCCGAAGGACGATGTTGTCGAGGCGTCAATCCGAGAACTCGATTGTATGCGCATCTTCATGAAGCTTCGAATGTCACTGAATTGTCCTGTGTGTCGCAGATCACTGTGAGATGATGCGCTACATGGAGCTCGGCAAGGACAGCGTCATCATCCTGCACATGGGGGTACGCCTCTCGTCTTCTTCCAATTTGCCCCTTATCTGACATTTGCACTTTCAGGGGGTCTACGGCTCGAAGGAAGACACCATAGCTCGGTTTCGCGGGGTATACACGACGCGGCTGACAGACGAGATGCGGGCGCGGCTCGTGCTGGAGAACGATGAAATTTGTTACAGTGCGGACGACCTACTGCCGGTCTGTGAGGAGTTGGGTATACCCATCGTCGTACGTCCGGCGTCTCTCCATGTACCGCCAACCATTAATTTGCGTATGATACCTGCAGCTAGACTATCACCACAATTGGATCAATGTGCGTATGAGTCGTCTTTATGCAACACCTCGTGCTGACGTCCCGCAGCCAAGCACCCTTCCCATCCCCGAGCTCATATCGCGCATCAAGGTGATTTGGTCGCGGAAGGGCATCAAGCCAAAGCAGCACCTCTCCGACCCGCGCCCCGGTGCGGAGACGGTCATGGAGAAGCGGGCGCACGCGGATAGGTGCAAGGCGCTCCCGGACGACTTGCCTATTGACATGGACCTCATGATCGAGGTGCGTGAGCCTAGTGTTGGGTTTACTTGCGTGGATGGATGGGGAGGCTGACATACTTGTAGGCGAAGGACAAGGAGCAGGCGGTGTTCCAGCTATATAGGGTATACCGCCTCGCGCCGGTGGCACACGAGAACCTGCGCCCGGAGAAGCCGCCGAAGCCGTTCGAGCGCAGCCGCTCGAGGACAACGCTGGAGCCTGGCCATGGCGAGGATATAGGGGGTATGGTTTCTTCGTATTGTGAATCACCGGATCCTGGGGCTGACTCCTGCGGCAGCCAACGTTGACGTTGACGCAGACACATCTTCACCCCGCGCGCGACGTGCAGGCAGGCGGACACGTGGCAAAGCCATGGAGCTGGTCAACCAGGAAGAGTACATCGAGCCGGTGGACGGCTCGGATGTCGAGGCGGTCGAGGAGGACGAGCACCCAGAGGCCGCGCGTGCGTTGCTTGTGGAAGGGGGAAATATGCAACGGAAGATGTCGATGAAGGGGGAAAGGCGCGGGAGAGGAGATGTGCTCGACGAGGAGGATCCGACGTCACGGGATGCGGCTGCGAAGAGTAAGAAGAGGAGGAAGGCTGTGAGGGCGAAGGTGAAGGATGAGGATGGGCACTTACTTTGAAACATGGACTGGGCCACGCAAGGGCGATGATGGAAACATCTACACCACTTTATGTTCACGCAGCCAAGGAAACGAATTTCGAACGTTGTGATCCCGGATTCATCCCGCTGTCGGTGATGCGCCTAGTCTGATGATTGCAGTAAGACGAATGGACGCAAAAAATACACAATATCTTCCTCGCCACACTTCTGCCGCTAGGTGAAAAAATCAGCTTGTCGCAGATTCTGGCGATATACTTATAGCTGAGAGGTGCTGAGAGAGCCTGAGAGGTGTCGCGAGAATTCATATTCCGCAGGCGCCTACGACGCGTCGGCGCGTTGGTCACGTGCTACCGCGTCGTAGCGGCTTCAAGCGCCATAGTATATCAATGTACGAACCCGACCGCTCGAGTGACAAGCATCGTCTGAAGTCTCTTCGGGCTTGCCTTTCCATCATGAATTCTCGGAGCGAAAACTAGGCGTGAAGTATTTGGCGAGCCGGATCTTTGCGCTGTGCTGGGGCGTGCCTAGGGCTCAGGCTCTCACTCTCAACGTGCTACGGTATCATGGCATGAAGTGCGAACGTTCCTACGCTGCCACAAGGAGGCTCTGCAAACCGATGAAGAGGACGCCATCGTGTACGCTTTTATTCGTGATGCGCGGCTACTTCCTTCTCTGTCATCGGGCCTGCCACGAGGCCGCCATTTGAGCGTCTGTGTCATGATATGAATGGAATGCCGAAGCAAGAACGGTTAATACCACTTCCGTTACCGTCGAGAGCACAGCGCCCTTTGTCGAGTACCTAACCCTCCCTCCTGATCCAGGTTGACTGCTCAAGGTCGACAATGTCGACTCAGGACAAGTAGGTATCTCTTGGATCCTCCGTAGGACGTCGCTAATCTTTATGTTTGTTCCGGAAAGTGTCAATGTCTGCTTGAAAAGTACACTCAATCCATGCATGTGGTCCTACGTATGCTGACTGCGAGATGCAGTCCATAAATTTGTCCCGAGCGACGCCGGAGTTCGTCGTTTCCTCAAGGGCGACTTTCATCGTCCTCAGGCAGAAGCCGTCATTGAGGTCAATGACGTTAAGAAGGTGGCCACTCAGATTGCCCCGAAAGGCGAAGAAGCAGTCTGGGACGAGACATTCAATATGTACGTAGCTGTTGTACACCGTGGCATTGATCAGGGTTCACTGGTTTGTTTCGGCAGCGATGTGAACAAAGAAGCGATGATTGCTGTCAAAATTTACAACCACTCGAAGCAGAAGAAAGGCAGCGTTGAATTGGTCGGGAAGGCGGACGTCGACTACTCATGCGTCAACGAATTGCCACCGGGATCGAAGTGTAAGTTGCGATATATTTTCTACCGACTATTCTAATGGCTGTTGGATGTAGACCTGATCCTCGAGGTGATGGATTCCAAGAAGTCACGCGGCCGCGTCCATATTCAAGTCAGTGCAGTCCCTAACCGCACCCCGCCTTCGGCAAATAGCAATGACAACGGCGAGCCTGAGGGCTTGAATGAAGCAGTACAGAGGGCTCAGGCCAAGATTTCGGCAGCGAAGCCTTCATACGAGCGCTTCGGTGATGTCCTCACCGGTATGAACGTGATTATCAAGATTACGGCACCGCTCTCAGAGTTGCCCGTACGTTTAAGCATAGGTATTCTCATTTCGATTCTTCGCTAATACCTGAATGGCTTAGCTTCCCGGATTGAAGACTGCTCACGAGATATTGAGCAATACATACGAGGTAGTTGCCACTTTCTTGCGATGGTCTGCATCAGGGCTGGAGCATATGCCTAGGTTCTCAATGCTCAGAAGGAACGCGATGAGAATGTAGAGAAACTCGCACTTGAGATGGCACAACTTTGGACCATTCTCTCGGAGATCAGGAATCTAGATATGATCCGGTCTATGAAAGATGTACTCAGCGCTGCCACTGAACAAACTCGAACATGTGCCGATTTTCTTGAGGAATACGCAGAAACGGGCATCATCAGTATGTGATCCATTCATTCCTTTCTATAGCCGCCTCAATGGTTCGATCCATCAGAGCGATTCGTTGTTGGGTACTTCGTGACAGACGAGAGGATCTCCGCCTTTCAGAGTTCCTTCTGCGACTTGAACGATCGGTTGACCCGGGGCGCCAGTATTCAAACGTGGGTCGTTGTGGAGCGCCGTTTCTCGGATCTTGCAGGTGCGTGTTACCGTCATGTTGCCACTATTCCTGTGCTTACCAAAGGATCTCAGAGAGAATGGACCTCCAAGGTTTAACTGAAGCTCGGGGCGCTTCATACAACGACGCTCGAACTTGTCTCGCCGATACGAGGCGCAAAGACCTAGAGCGCATTCTCCGATGGGTGGACGACTCCTCTGGTTCCAGTGTATACTGGTTGACTGGTGTCGCTGGGTGCGGGAAATCGACCATCGCACACACTGTGGCCAAGGTCCTGAATGATAGCCATCGACTCGGCGCATCATTCTTCTTCGACCGCAATGACGCTTCGCTGAACAACTCTCGCCTCTTTTGCACCACGATCGCCAGCCAACTCGCCCGCTACGACTCTTCTCTCAAGGAGGCAATCCTTGATGCCATCAAGCAAGACCCAGGAATCGACGGGAGGCCCCTACCGAATCAGATGGGGCCTCTTGTCTCAAGCATCATGAAGAAGGTCCAGCTCTCCGTACCGCTGGTCATGGTTATCGATGCCCTTGACGAGAGTGGAACTCCAGACAGCCGTAAAGAGTTGATGGCGATGCTTCGGAAGGAGCTTCCGACTCTGTCCGCACATGCCAAGATACTGATCACCAGCCGTGACGAAGATGATATTAGGATCGTTTTGCCATCTGACGCTTCGCAACATCCGCACCGAGCAGATGTGAAGGACGAGACACAGACGGACGTACGTCTTTACATCCAGGCCCAGCTATTAGAGGTCGGACCGCGTTATCCACACTTGCAAAATTGGCCGGGAGCAGAGGACATTGATCGATTGGCCCATCGAGCAGACGGGTTGTTCATCTGGGCGAGCGTAGCATGTAGCTTCATTCTAGACGGCCCTGACCAGGATCCGGTTGCGCATCTGGAGACGATCGTCTCAACCGACCCTGCCGAACGTGCTAGAGCCGAAAGCTCTCTGGACACCTTGTACCTAGCAATATTACGACGTAGACCCATTGACAAAGACAATTTCCGCTATTTCATGGGCTCTATCATCATGCTCAAGGATCCGCTGGCGCCGATCGATCTCAACGGTCTTTTGGGACTGGAGACGAAGAACGCTAAACCTGACAAGCGCCTACTCCTCGCGGATGGTACGAAGATCCGTCTGACGACTTGCGAGGGCATCATTGCATCCCTTGCATCTATTCTGAGTAGTGGTGGCTCAGGTATGCCTGTTAGGATTGTCCACGCGTCAATTTTCGACTTCCTTGTAAACCGTGACCGGAGCGACGAGTTCTACATCGACATGGAGTTGACTCACCACCTTCTCGTTGACCGTTGCATCGTCCGTATGCGCTCTGTCCTTCATCGCGACATCTGCGAACTCCGAGATCCATCCAAGCTTAACCGCGAGTTCCCCGATATCGACAATCGGATCGTGCGCTGCGTCCCTGGCGACGTCATGTACGCCTGCCGTTTCTGGACATCTCACCTTGTGACAATCCGGAATCCCACGGAGTCACTGGTATCAACTGTGACGGATTTTATGATGCTGCACCTTTTGCATTGGCTCGAGGTGATGAGCCTGCTCGGGCGCGCGCGTGACGTCAGCACCATGCTCCGGACAATACTGGAATGGTCGAAGGTATGTTAAATACCGAACAATACGCAAGGTGGTTTCTGATACATTTCATCAGAGACTGCACCTCAACACACTGACATCACTTATGCGAGACTGCTTTCACTTCGTGCAAGAGTTCACTCCGATGATGGAACTCAGCGCGCTGCACATCTATATCTCCGCCATGGTATTCTGCCCCAAAGGCTCGCGCGTCGTCAAAGCTTTCCACGACTCTCATTCCATACCTCTACCGGTGATCTCTTGTGCTGAAGATGCGCTCATAACCCCCGTCTGCTCAGTATACCAAGGGCACTCAGATGTCGTATACGCCATGGCCATCTTCCCCAAGGGGGACAAGATCGTGTCTGCGGGCGCCGGCCCTACAATCCACATCTGGGATCCTTCATCAAGCTCTCTTGTACGGGAGCCTATACATGGGTATGAAGGATCAGTACTTGCATTAGCAGTCTCCTCCGACGGCAATATCATTGCTGCGTCCACGAGTTCTCCACAGGCGCATCAGGTACACCTATGGAACGCCTCAACTGGTGATCGCATCGGGAATCCATTACCAGTAGCACATCGCACTCTTGGAATTACCTTTCTTCCTGGTGATGGCCAGTTAGCGTCCAGCTCTGATGATGGCCAGTTGCGCGTATGGAACGTCCAGACGGGGACGTTGGCAAGAGAGCCTCTCATTGGACGCACGTCAACACTAGTACACGTCGCTGTCTCCCCGGACGGGAAGATTATTGCAGCCACTTCTCGGGAGTCGACTGAACTATGGGATTTGACGACCTGGGAGCCCATCGGGGAACCTTTGCAGCCTGGTGACAGCGCAGTTGCCTTCTCGCCCGACAGCCAGCGTTTGGCACTGGGGAGATATGTAGAGCATTGCGTAGTTCTATGGGACCTGACTACAAAACAGTTTAAACGCCTGGACGGACACACCAGAGCCGTCAACGCAACGGCATTCTCTCCTAATGGAGAAGTGTTGGCGTCGGCTTCATCGGACAGCACTATACGGCTCTGGAATGGGATCACCGGAGAAGTACTCCATACCCTTCAAGGACATACCTATACGATGTGGTCAATCGAATTCTCGCCAGATGGAGCTCAGCTTGCATCGGCGTCTGCGGACAAGACGGTGCGAATTTGGGACGTGGAATCCTGTTTGGCGTCTGGGTCGACGCAGCCTCAGACAGACGTCAACCCTATAACTTGCACGGCTTGTTCACCGAAGTCAGCACACTTCGCCTTCAGCATTGGTAACGTCGTTTACATCACCTCGAGCACTTCCGTGATTACTCCTATGCGAAGTCACAAAGAAGAGGTGAAATTCCTGGGATTTTCCTCCGATGGTTCTCGCCTTGCGTCTGCCTCACCGGGCTTACTTCAGTGGTGGGACACAAAGACTGCTACTCCATTGGAATCTGTTGCGTTGACAGGAACAGAGAAGACCCGCTATATTGATATGTCACCTGATAATTCTCGACTGGCGATGACGCTCCAGCCAAAGACAGTACTGATGTGCAGCGCATCTACAGGCGAACCCATTGGGGAACCACGAATGGAACACGAGGGCTGGATCAGATCCGTCGCATTTTCGCCCGACGGCTCATGGCTCGCCACTTCAGCAGACGACTACACTATCCGTCTCCGAGACCCCGTCTCGGGAGCAGAAGTAGGCGATCCGATTCGCACTGTGATAAGAACATCTGCAATCGCATTCTCCCCGGACGGTGGCCACTTGGCGTCTGGATCGCTCTCAGATGCAACAATACGACTCTGGAGCACGAGCTCACGCGAGATGGTCTGGCAGTATTCCGGAAACATCGTTGGTAAAATATACAAGATTGTGTTTACACCTGGTGGCGACCAGGTCATATCCGCAGCAGCAAATGGAGCCACCTTTGTATTAGACACTTCATCAGGAGCCCGCATTGGCAAAACCATCCGTTGCTTCAACGGCATTTCACAATCCCTTGCATTATCGCAAGGCGGCGCACATCTGTTCGTAGCAACGGACACGGTACAAGTCTGGACTCGGCAGAAGGGAGACGATGCATGGGCTTTTCGCCGCGAGCTCTACCCTGCGTCCGAGATGTCCTGGCGGGAAGAAGACCAGCCCCTGGGCTCCTTTCTTGCCTCGTTCCACGAATACCTGGATGGTTGGTTGACGTGCGAGGAAGGACACAAACTACTCTGGATACCGGAGCATCTCAGGCGAGTGTGGTCCCCCTTTTTAACGTCGCGGCTACGGCTGGGGCGCGATGCGCCGATCGTTGCCCTTGATCTGCATCAGTACCTCGTGTGGTTGTCAGCAATAACGGGCACGTCCTATGAGGTCGACGAGTGAGTAGGCTCTGCCACGATGAAATAGCTACAAGTCTGACGAATCGTGTTCAAAGGGAGTGGTCGAATATGCCCGTCAGCAGAGATCTCGCTGGCGTGAATGAAGAGGCATCGAAAGACATTGCCTAACCGAGTACAGACGACTCGAACAATGATGACTTGATGGAGAAACAGGGAATGGCGCGGCCCCGTCTGACAGATTAGAATACATTGGGCTTGTTTCAAGAGAAATTGCTTGCCACTCCGTGAAGTTTTAGCGGCTTGAGCGCATGTTCCACACTTCCAGTTCGCTCGGACATCTTGTAGTTGGACATCAGACCAGGATGTACAGTTGAACACTGATCAAGTTGTCCCCCCTGAAACAGCTGAGAACACTCGCCAGACGTCAGCCGATTCAGCACCGGCAAACCAAGATGGTTGTAAAATACAGTTTATCGACATGAGCAGATGTCCATGGAGTATATGCACCCCAGATGCATCTTGCCAACACGGCGAGCCGCCTGTTGCTGTCATCTCCGGGGCGAGAGGACATACTCGGAGACGAGAGAGTCTCCTTCTATGGAGGTCGCGACACTGAACGCCAAGGGTATATGAAGGGCCTGATCAGAGTCATATACTCATAGACATGCGGAGCTTTCGCGTGGAGATAGCGGGGTGTTGGAGCTAATGTTCGCGAGGACGCCGTTGGAGGCGGAAGAAATGTAGGACTACGGGGAAGAGGGCGCATGACGTTGAAAGCAGGCAGGACTTCCTAAGCCTGGGCTTCATATCGAACTGCAACTACAAGGGTGTAGCCTTGTTAGTACCGTGATATACGGACTCGCAAATGGGCATACCCTTGATCATCTCAGTGTCTCGCTGCGGCTGGCGAAATTCAAATCAATATGATGTCTATGCAGTCTATTATAGTGCCAGAGAGTGAACCAGGCGAGATATCTACAGCCGGAGACTGACCTGGCATGTCCAAAATCATAGACGAGCACTTACTTTTGAGCCAAGGCCATCAATTGTCAAATTCCGAGTAGTATTCATTATCTTCTGTTCGGCTCGTTCAGCTTCGCGATGCATGTCCAGCGCAGCATAGCGCAGCTCATGGCACATAGCGGGATGGTGATCCCGAGTCGCGACCGGACCTCACGAGCGCCACCCTTTTCGAGGATAAGCGCCGGATAGTCACCCTCATCCTGAATATTGGCGCGCCCCTTGGAGTGACATCTTCTGCAAAGACCCACATCAGACGGCAGAAGCTTGTGCGGGAATGAAAGTTGTCCGGCTGCGAGCGCGCAAGCGCATGCATGGACATGTCTCAAGGAGCTTGGTAGGAAGAGACTGTCAGGGATTTTGTGTAAGCCATCGGAGCGGATCCTGCTCGCACTCGCACCTGAATTTTTTGGTTCGAAGAGAGATACCGATGCGCCGTGCAGTGAAATCAGGTAACACTCATACGGCCTTTCCGGTTGTCGCCAGAGGTGTTCCCCTCGTCCCTCGCAAAGTGCCAGCACTCGCTAGTATTCGAGGGAAAAGCTCGAGGTGGCGGGAATTCTGGTCAAGAAGTATACGGGTGTATGCTCACGATGCTTCCGGTTGTATGCTCATGTTCTCTGTAGTTTCCGCAGCTCAGGTCACCAGGAGATCACATTGCCAAGGCATCAATGGAAGATCTCGAATGTATCGCATCTCCGTGACTTGTCGTATGCCACTGCATCAACCTATATGTGCCACAGATCACTTCCAGATGTTGTGCTCTCTGAGGCCCAGAAAGGACAGCGTCCTCGACTTACGCATGGAGGTGTGCAATTCGCTCTTTACAAGATGCTAGGGTTTGACAATTTCCCGCCCCGCATTGCGGACCTCCATTAGAATGTGTGTGACTTAACTGCCGCTACAGCCGTATCAGCGCACCTCCATTCATCTCAGTGTCCTCCACTCAATGTCGTGCCAATGTACCGCCATCGAGTGCCGTCTCATCATATGATACGTGGTATGATTTCCACAGCGACTCCTTACACGACTGGTGCCTGCTCCCAGTCGAGCACATGGAGGGATCGACGGAGTGATTCTGGACCAGTCTTATCAACAATCTCATACCCACGACAGTCGTTGTTCGAGAAAGCAGTGACCTGACACGTAGCCGTGTCACAATGCGCAGAAAACGCCCGTTTGAGTGCACGACTACTCCTGGTATGTGTTCTGTTTGTTTCGGGTGGATCTTACGGAAATTCTGGTCTGTCCGAGGTTTCTTCTAACTAATCTTCCCAAGAATACGCACAGTAGCTGCTTCGCATGCTTGTCCCCCTAAGTCGAAAGTACGTGCCTTTCGTACCACTTTAAACGAGAGGAAGTATTTATCTCATCTCCAGCGTACGGACCGATTTCGGACTTAGGGACTGTATGCACTATCCATTGCTAATTGGATGACCTACCGATGATGATGTGCCCTCATGTAGCTGGGTATCACGCCGGAATTTGACGTGTTCACACATCTCCGTCTGACGCTCGACAGCCCCAGCTGGTGCGTTACGCACCTTCCATCTTAACGCTTTCCGCTCATCTTTGCCTCTGTAGGCTCGACAAAGTCCCCAATGGCCGCTTCCCTCCGTACATGGTGCGCATCTTCTATTCATCTATTTTTATCCGATTTGTATTTGTCCTAATTTCCGCCTCGCTTTGTTCTGTTTATAGAAAAGAAGTTCATGGCGTTCAACAAGCTTGTGTGCCCTTCCGACCCCGCTCCGATACAAAGCGCAGCAGCTATGGATAAGTCCTATAGCGGTCGCGGCCGTCAGCGGAACCGTCCTCGCAAAACCCGCTCTGAGTGAGCGTCTATGATTGTGAGAGAACCTCCGGCATTATCCTCGGATATTCGGGAATTATAGTAGGGATGAGAGGTTTCGGTTGGTCAGCCGGCAATGTGTCAACCATGACGCTCTTGTCTGTCGGATTGCTGTGATACTATGTATACTGTTTTCTCCAGTTGAGTGGCTACGCAGCTGTCAGCGGGAACGCCGACCCAGACGCGCGCCAAATGCTCGTCGTCATCTACGAGATTGCAAACACGGGGCGTCGGCGTTGTTCTCTCTTCATCAGACAATTGCGCAACTACGACGGGAAGCATGACTCTTTCGTGACTTCTGACGCATATGATTGCATAGGACGGACTGTCGCCCACTATCACGGTCTTCGGTCGTAGTCCGTCGGCGGGGAATTGACCGTGTATTCTGAACATCGGCAGCATCGCGGAACGCTTAGAATACTTATAACGTCCTCTCATGGGCATACTTCGTGTTGTGAACAACACGGAGCCCATCGCGCCGTGTTTATCACGCTTACAGCGCTTCTTCTGCTGGAAAACGCGCCGGCCGGTGCCCATGAGCAAATCGACTAGTGTAAGCTCCATAAATCCGTGTTGTGAGTCTGTGCAATAGAAGACTGACATGAGCTGCTGCGCATACGAGTCCACGCCGCTCAGTGGTCGAAGAAGCCACCCGCAAGTACCCTGGAATTGTATGGCGATTTTGAGCCCAACGGACATTGTAGTCACATGGAACGGTACGGCGCTGTAAACTCATGCAATGATTCGAGAAATAGAGTCTACCATGCAGTGCTCATATTTATTTAGCCCAGAGTTTGCAGGTGCCAACCACGACATCCCCCCGCTAGGATTTCGACTTTCGATGAACGCCTCAAACCCGCCTCCCTATGTGGTCTGCGAAGTTCTGCCCCCTGAAAAGGCTGCCCCGCTTGAACCTCTCTCCCCGTTACCCAAACACGCAGGTGTCTCGATTGTTGTCCGAGAGATTTCGCGCACGCCGAGCCCTACTCCTAGTGAGTTCGCGGCACTGCATCCTCGGCCATTCAACTTCAGGAGATTGCTCAGCTGGAGGTACTGGTGCACCAAGCGTTGGCTACGTATGCGTCTTTCAATTCCCTTTCCTCTATGTAACTCATGAGCTGCGATACTGCACTAGTACGATTTTCGATACTCGTGTTCGCCGTTCTGTTCGCTCTGGTGTTCACAGAATATCGCCAGGACTTGGCCAATGCGTTTGCACCTGCAGCTCATTGGATGCGTCGGTAAGTGCAAGTTTCGACCAACGGTCTTCTTCGGCTTCTCCCATGGCCGACATCAATTGTCAGAGTCATGACGGGTTGATCTTCCCGTTGTTGTCTCACGCACGCAGTATCGGCTCTGAGCTCGCATTGTGCAGTGGAGTTGCCGGTGTTCTGGCATACCAGCATCAATTCGAGGCTGATTGCGGCTTTCCTGTGCATGCGCATTACCTGTTCTAATCACTTGCTAGGTTACCCGCAGGATGGCTAATTCCGATTGCGTTGATGATTGTCTTGTCGTTTCCTCCGGTACGTTGGATAGCGACTCAGCACTTGATAACTGAATTCCGTGCTGATCACTCCTAACTTAGCTATTTGGCCACGAGATCGTTGGAATTCTTATCGGCCTAGTGTGGGGTTTCGAGATCGGGTTCGGCATCATGGCCGCAGGCACCCTCTTAGGTGAACTAATCAGCTTCTTGTACGTATATCTGTTTATCCCGTGTGTATGCATGCTGATATGATCTGCTGTTGGTGGTAGCGTCTTCCGGTACTGGTGCGCTGCACGGGGCGAGAAACTGGAGCAGGTCAGCATGAGATTTGCATGTTTAGCCACAGTGGTCCGTAAGGGCGGCTTCAAGATGGTGCTCATCATGCGCTATAGCGCCGTTCCCTCACACTGTATGCTTTCACTCCCAGTACACTGCATAGTACTGATAAACATTCATTAGTCTCGACCGCGGTCTTCTCCACGTGCGGGATATCTCTCCTGTCATTCTGTGCTGCCGCGGTCCTTGCACTTCCCAAGCAATTCATTGTGGTCTTACTTGGCACTACGTTGAACGAGGAAGGCGGCGCCGACAATCGTACGGGCAAGTTAATTGTCGACCTTTCATTGATTGTTACAATCCTTTGTACACTTGGTGGCCTCTGGTACATCAATAGACGGTCGAAAGCTGTCCTACCAGAGGTCATCTACATGCGCAGAAAATCCCGGTGCGTTATTCTACAAGTTTCAAGACTCGCGCTGACCATAGTGTTTCATTAGGCAAATCAAAGCCGCAGCAGATATCACAAGACGAGCGTCGACCGCCAGTACCCCCGGAATAGCCGGCATCGCTGAGAGCCGCATTGACGAGGATATTTTGCAAGATCTACCGACAGCGGCGTGATTTCAGTCGTTCAAGCGCGATGTAGTACATAGAATAGAGCAAATGTCCAAGAAATGTTATTACACACGTGCACAATGCCGCGAAAGGGAGTCGAAGCTGGACTCCACTAGTTCGCAGATCCCATGTGACTTTTGACGCGATGGCCATCAGACTCAACGCCACGCGCCTGAGCGCTCAAGCGCGCATCGCTCGGTGATACATATCGGGCACCCCGAGACCGGTGACCACGGTCCCGAGACCCAGGACCCTCCAGAAGTCCGTGTCTTTACTGGTCACGCCCTGAGCTACTTCTCACTCATTATCTGTTTTTGTTTTGATCTTGAGAGGCAACCTGATGAGCGTCGTTTCATGAATCCAACCGTGACGTCGCGTCAGACGCCGCAGTCGTTCATCAGAACTGCGGACATCTGCACAGGGCCTCTTGAACACTGCTCAGCTGCGTGTCGGCTTTCCGGGTGCTGCTACCCGTACTTCAGCTCTGACACATCGGGCCTACGTGATTTTGAATTGGTCGATCAGGGGGATATAAACACGTTCGGAAGCGAAGTCTCTGTATCCGTCCACCGCTAAGTATCGCTATGAATCTCCTCATCAAAGTGTTCTTACCTCTGGTTGTTGCTGGCCTGCTTGGTGCATTTGGGAAGCTTGTGCAAATCCTTATTCGACCTTACTTCTCGTCCTTGCGCCATCTCCCTGGCCCGCCGCGCGGTGGCCTCTTCTATGGCAACTTGAAGAGTGTCTTCGCCGGGGACAACTCCGCTGTGCACGAAGCGTGGTTGGAGAAGTATGGACATGTCATCAAATATAAAGGATTTTTCAATGTATGCATTGATCTTGACATAACTGTGTCGTATGGCCTCGTCTCTTATTCATGTCTTATAGAAGGACCGCCTGTATACAACGGATCTGAAAGCTGTGAACCACTTCCTCACGCATTCTTCGGATTATCAGAAGCCGGCGCTGGCAAGATTCTTTCTGTCCAAGATGCTAGGCGAAGGTACTTGCACCATCGCCATTATGCTGAGAGCGCACACTCATTATCACAAATATAGGACTGCTAATTGCGGAAGGTATGTGCCCTGGATTACTGGGAACCTCTCCTGATTTTCTTTAATTTCAGGCGAGTCACACAGGAAGCAGGTTGGTAAAGAGTCTGTCTTATCAGTTCCACATTGATTGTTTCATGCTTGACAGAGAAGGGTTTTGGTGAGCTTCAACCGAGCTATCCAGGTTGCAATCTCCTGATAAACTCAGAACCCTGCATTTGGACCAGGTCAAATTCGTGAGCTGACCAGTATCTTCATCGATCAAGCTCGTGAGGTGATGCTGCTTGCACACTTTGTTCATCGCTGTGTGAGGCTGATTGGCTTGGGGAATAGTTGTGCAGTTTCTGGGACGCTAAAATTTCGACGCTTGGAGAGCCTGCTCGCATCAACGTCCTTGATGGATTGTCCAAGACAACGTTGAATATCATTGGATTGGCCGGTGAGTCGCTTCATGTCTTCTGCCTGAGTACTCCTGAGACGCGGTGCCTAGGCTTCAATTACTATTTCGATGCTCTCAACCCTGACAAGAAGAACGAACTTAGCGAGGCGTTTTCCGTTATCTTCTCCGGCGCTGAGGATGGCTTGTCCTTCTGGGATATTCTGATTTCACTATTCCCGCCTCTGCGCTTAATCGTGAGTGTCAGGTATTTCTTGATACTCTGACTTCTTCATGTAACGAACTATTGAAGCCGAATACTGAAGTAAGACGTCTTGAGCAAGCTAAAGCATCAATGCGACGTATCGGGTTGCAGCTGGTTGCAGAAAAGAAGGCTTCGGTGATGCGGGCTCATGCGAACGAGAAGAGCGGCAGCATTGAAATGAAAGACGTGCATGACCGGGATCTGCTCACATTGCTCATCAAGGCGAACATGGCGAGTGACTTGCCTGAAACCGTCAGACTATCGGATGAGGATGTCTTATGGCGTGAGTACTCTCTGTCTACGGCGCGCAACTTGTAGTGCTCACTGCATCTCAGAGGTGCCGACGTAGGTCTGCCTGATAGTCCCGTGAGCAAGGAGCACTAACCACGTTTGAAGGTTTCTGGTCGCCGGTCATGAGACGACGAGCTCGGCTACGACTTGGTGTCTCTTCGCTCTAACGCAGGCTCCTGAAGTGCAACAGAAGCTTCGGGAGGAGCTATTCACGATAGCTACTGACACTCCGACTATGGATGAACTCAATTCGCTGCACTATTTGGACGCCGTCATGCGTGAGACACTGCGACTCTATGCCCCTGTGGCGCAGACAACGAAAGAGGCCAAGAAGGACGACGTCGTTCCTCTGAGCGTACCCTTTACGGATACTTGCGGTGAAGTACACGATAGCATCAAGTACGTTGACAGCTTGTCGGTGTGCACAGCGTTATTCAATTCTGGCAGGATCGACAAAGGAACGCAATTCTTCCTTCCACTCCTAGTAATTAACAGATCGAAGGCGCTATGGGGCGAAGATGCATTAGAGTTCAAGCCAGAGAGATGGGAATCGCTCCCCGAAGCAGTGTCTAGCATCCCTGGAGTTTGGAGCAACTTGCTCACTTTTACTGGCGGTCCGCGATCTTGTATTGGCTACCGGTTCACTCTCGTCGAGTAAGTGTGCCTGTTCTTATGCGTTTCGTCGTCACCAAGCTCATCACGGGCCTTCAGGATGAAGGCGCTTCTCTTTATGCTGGTGCGGTCGTTCGAATTTGAGTTGGCAGTACCGTACGAAGATATCACTCGGAAGCAGCAGGTGGTACAGCGCCCGCTGGTGAAGAGTGAAATGGAGAAAGGCAGTCAGATGCCATTGCTCCTCAAGCGATATCAGCGTATTTAATGCGAGAGCACAGTTAGTGTATGTATAATTTGTGTATGAACCAAACGCGGATCCTGCTTACTATCAAGAAGAGCGTTGCCAATCCGCTTCGACGTGCTATTTCGTTCTTGAGGTATGACAGAGTATGGCATGTCACGACGCCGCCGCATAAGACCCAGTGTTGGCTCCTCTGTGATCCGAGGAGTACGAGATTTTGCCCTATCCTTGACGACTTCTCACAGAACTGCGAAGACCTCAGGGTGACCATTGTGGTATGCCCTGCGTGATTTCCCGGCCATCCCAACTTGCTATTCTTTCGTAATTCGTCAAGTTTAAATCGTCGCAACTAAAGCAACGTACGTATTGCATACTACGATGGACAGATCCAATGGCGATCTGAGATTGAACAGGAAGAGGTAGTGCCACAGCGGACTTTGGCGGACTTGAACACCGAGACGGCTGGGTACCACACGCGTTGGTCACATGCAGCTGTGGAGACGCTCGAAACGCAGTCTGCTGTCGTGCAACTGCGGCGAAGTGGATATCTCAGTATGTGTACGCTCTCCGTGGATGACCCAAGCTCAAGCGTTCATTGCGTCAATTCGTGTGGGACGTCGTTTGTGCGTCTGTGTCTAATCAACAGCGGGTCGCCAAGCGAAGAATAATGATGTTTCACTTCTGTCAGGCCGCTCAAGCGCCATGTCCAGCAACCAATTAATTTCTCCGCTCCTCCTCGCTAGCTCGTTTGTCTCAGTTATCGGCAATGCCAGTTGAGGGCTCCTCCAAGTACGTGCCAGACAGCTTTGTGTGAACCATAGCTCATCCTCTGTGGCGTTCTGAATAGGCGCAAAATCCTTTTGAGAGGTACGCCAAGGCGGAATGCTCGTGACAGCATCATTTATCGACTAAGGGCAGTTGCAAAGTTCGCGTCATCTCAGCATTGGTACAAGGGCAACTTCCATCGTCCTCAGGTACAAGTCCTCGTCCGGGTCAATGGCAGGGAAGCGGCAAGTACTACCGTCGCTTCGAAAGGTGCGACGGCAGTGTGGAATGAAGAGTTTCATTTGTAAGCGTGCAAGCCAGTCGATAGCTTGTACATTACTATAACAGACATCTTTTGCAGTACCATCAACCAGGAAGACCAAGTTGTCCTTCAAGTATACGATCGTTCCGATAAACAGCGTCACCATGTTGGGCTCATTGGAGAAGCGGACGTCGACCAATCGTTCATGCAGACACCGCCTGCGGATTCAAAATGTGAGGTTCAACATGAAAATTTTTTGCTAAACAAGTTGATGATCGTTCCGTACAGATCTGATACTCGACGTGAAAAAGGATAATAAGTCGCATGGCAGTGTCCATATCTACATCAGTACGGTGAAGGACGATGAGCAAGAATCTGCCAATGAGAAGGTCGATGGCAAAGTTGATACAATGAAGGAGGCTGTGCAAAGAGCCCAAGCAAAGATCGGGAAGCTAGCGGAGAGCCCTTCTTACGATAGCTTCAAGGAAGCCCTCACTGGCCTAGACATCGTGATCAAAATCATGGAACCGCTATCTGAATTTCCTGTACGTTTAGTCATATGATCTGCATTAGATCTGTCTGATTTGCCATGTCACTTTAGGTGCCGGGGTTGAAGACAGCCTACCAATTGCTGAGCAATGCATATGGGGTGAGACTGGTCACATATCTAAATGTCCAGAACGACAATCCAAGCATATCTCCAGATCTTCAATGCTCAGAAGGAACGTGATGAGAACGTGGAGAACCTTGCGGTAGACATGGCGCAGCTCTGGACTATTCTCTCGGAAATCCAGAGCTTTGAGATGATCAAGTCGATGAAAGAGGTGTTTGATGCTGTGGCAGAGGTCACAGAGGAGTGCGCGGAGTTCCTGGATAAGTACGCGGAGAATACCTTTACACGTACGTCTGAGCATTTCTCGGCATTTTTAACGTTTTGACATCTCTCAATTAGAACGGCTCGTCAAGGGGTATTTTGTCTTGGACGGAAAGATTTCTTCCTTTCGGGATTCATTCAACAACCTGAAGGAGCGATTGGTCCGTGGCACCAGTGTCCAGACGTGGGTTACAGTCGAGCGGGAATTCCGGAATGTAAATGGTATGTGATGCAAACGGGTTTGTATCGACTTATCTAATATATGCCATAGCGAAGTTGGATCTGCAGACTCTCGTGGAGGCTAATGCCGCCTCATTTGACGAGACTCGCACCTGTCTACCCGACACGAGGGAGGGTGATTTGGAGCGCATTTTACATTGGGTCGACAACAAATCAGCATACGGAGTATACTGGCTAACTGGCGTCGCTGGCTGCGGCAAGTCGACCATCTCACATACCCTGGCCAAGCGGTTGGACGACAGCCATCGACTCGGCGCGTCTTTCTTCTTCAGTCGCACTCGTGACTTGGACGATCCCCAGCTTTTCTGTACAACAATCGCACATCAACTAACGCGGTACAGCCCCGCGCTCAGACAAGCAATCCTCGACTCCATCACCAAGGATCCGGGCATTGCCAAGAAGCCGTTCGCAAGCCAGATGGGTCCTCTGATTTCGGAGGCAATCTTGAAGGCGCGCCTCAGTTTGCCCCCCGTCATCGTCATTGACTCTCTCGACGAGAGTGGGTCGCCAGAAATTCGCGGACGACTACTGACAATGCTCCGACTGGAACTTCCAAAGCTCGCTGCACACGCCAAAATCTTTATCACCAGTCGCGACGAACCGGATATCCGCGGCGCCTTACCAGCTCTTGCCACCCGGCAGCCCCACAGAGCAGACGTGAAGGACGAGACGCGGGCTGACGTGCGTCGGTTTATCCAATCCCAGCTGTCGGAGGTCGTTCTGCGCTTCCCATACCTACAGGACTGGCCGAGCACAGAAGATGTTAACCAATTGGCTCATTATGCCGATGGGTTGTTCGTCTGGGCAAGCGTCGCATGCGACTTCATTTTGAATGGTCCTGACCAAGACCCTGTCGCGCAACTGGAGACGATCGTGTCGGCCGACCCCGCGGAGCGCGCTAAAGCTGAAAGCTCGCTGGACGCATTGTATCTCGCGATACTGCGGCGCAGGCCTATCGACAGGGATGCTTTCCGTTACATTATCGGATCCATCATTATCCTCGGAGAGCCGCTGTCACCGAGAGATCTCGACAAGCTTCTGGGCCTGAGCAACGTCACAACGCATCTTACCTTGGTAGATGGCACGAAACTCCATCTGACGTCTTGCCAGGGCCTGGTCGCATCTCTCGCATCTATCTTGCGCAGTGATGGTCCAGATAGGCCCACCCGGATCGTCCATGCATCCGTCTTCGACTTCTTTGTGAGCCGCGAGCGCAGCCAAGAGTTCTACATCGACCGGGAATTAGCACATTTCCTCCTATTTGATCGCTGCATGACGCGTATGCGCGATCTTTTGCAGCATGACATCTGTGACTTGCAAGATCCTTCCAAGCTCAAT